>SNQJ01S0168793.1:20764-39301 GCA_010110895.2 Picea sitchensis | reverse complement strand
TCCTTATGAACTGAGTAAAACTAGGTCCAGGTTCTTAAAGATGAAAGCATCAAAGTTTTGTATGGTAAATCAATCTCTATATTTGAAGGATCTAGGGGGAATTTTTTTGAGTTGTTTAATAGAGGAGGAAGCAGAGAGGACCATTAGAGAATTACATAAGGGTGACTGTGGAGGACATCATTATTAGAAAACTACTATACACAATATATTGAGGGTTGTGTTCTATTGGCCTAGCATTTTTTCTGATGTCCATAAAGAGGTTTCAAGATGTCATGAATGCCATATTTTTTATGGGAAAAGAAAATTGCAGTCTTTTCCATTGAAACCCATCTTTGTTTAAGCACCCTTTAGACAATGGGGCCTTGATTTCATAGGATAAATTCATCCATAGTCCTCAACTCAACACAAGTGGATATTGATAGCCACAAATTACTTCACTAAGTGGATTGAGGCAGTTTCCACCAAGTAGGCCACATATGTTGTTATCATTCATTTTTTAGAAGACAATATTTTGTCCAAGTTTGGGTGTCCAATCAAAATCATTACAGACAATGCAACATCATTTAAGTCCAAAAAGATGGAGAAATTTTGTAGTGACTACAACATAACTCTTGGCCACTCCACTTCTTATTACCCTCAAGGAAATGGATTGGATGAGTCATCCAATAAGATATTAAACAGAATTATCAAAAATTTGTTGCAAGATAACAAAAAAGCTTGGCACAAAAAGCTCATCCATGCACTATGGGCTGACAAGATCACTCCAAAAAGATCTATTGCCACCTCACCCTTCTAGATTGTTTATGGCACATAAGAAGATCACTCCAAAAAGATCTATTGCCACCTCACCCTTCTAGATTGTTGCTAATATAAGAATTTTTTCCGCCACATTAGGTTTCCATTGATGGGGTTGTTATAGGAGTAGGACATTGAAACATATGCCACTCGAAGAAAAAAAGATGAACTAATCAATGTCCATCAAACTAGAGAAAGGGCCTTCAACAATGTTCATCTGCACCAACATCTGGTGATCGCAAGGATTTGACGTGATACCAAGGAGGATTTACCAAAGCGGGGAGACTTGGTATTAGATGATGCTAGAAATGAAGAGAAGGGAAAGCATGGGAATTTTGACCATATATGGTTGGGACCTTTAAAAATAGTGGTGTACCATGGGAATAATGCCTATCCGACAAAACGTACGGAGACATCATTGAGTGATAAGCAGGTGTTATATTCTTTGCATGAGTAGTAGTGTTTGATACCGTCGCTAAGGATAAGAGGGTGCAGGTTCGGCAAAATTTAAATTTTTTAATGACATTTCATGTTTCGGCCGTTGAAGATATCACCTAGCCGACATTATTTTTTGGGATCTATTATTACTCGACCACATGGATATTAGGTGGTTTTCAATATGGTTTACTTCGATGGTTTTCTAGTTTCCTAAGGAATTAGGTTTTGGACTAATCCGCGTCATTGGGTTAGGGTTTTGATGCTCACCGTCCTACATGTATATTGTAAACAATGTAAAACAAGGCGTATCAATATAATATACCGTTTCTTCCCTATTTGGGTTTCCAGAAAATCTCGTAATGTTTGTATTTCGCTATCGCGATCTTTTCGCTCTTTTGAATATTTATTTGCAACAGATATTGTACAAGGTTAGAATTTATATCATCGAGCACATTGGCTCTCGTGGGGATGCCTTTGTCATTGGCACGGCTGTTCTGATCCGTGATAAGCCTGTTGCTGCTGGGGAGATCTTGGCGATTGTTTTTCGTGTGAAAAGAAATGGAAAGCAATTCAAAGGATGGAGATCAAGAAGCTTAATGGGAAAATCTTGAGTCGGAAGCTCAAGATGGAAGATCTTTTGCGGAGACTGGATCGCAGAGATCCGTGCACGACCGCATGAACTTCTGTAGATGACCGGAAAAATACGGATCGAAAGGCAAATTCCTCGGTGAAGAAGCCAGATAATCCTGAGGATTATTATGGAGACTCGCTATGCAGGATTTGAACGCTTCTTCAATAATCGGTAAGTCGGCTTATGATCTGCTGATATTAAAATTCTCGGGATGAAGATAAATGTATCAGCTTGTTGTGCTCTTTACCGCACTGGATAGTCCGGTTGTGGCCATAGGTAGTAATACAACCTTTGAAGTTTGAAGAAGTAGTCTCATCCTTTGTCGAGGATGAGACGAAGAATATGGAAGGACATAACGATGCATTGATTTGCAAGAGGACGCTTCGAAAGAAATAAATCTAATTTTCAAGGGAGATCTGGCCCAGGTAGATCTAAATCTCCCGGAAAGTTTGGAAGGGTATGTTGAGGGAGAAGCCGGGCACTGGCGCAAGAAGTAGATCCAAAAGGAGAAAGAATACAAGAATCTTCTTCTAATAAGAAAATGCTCTAAGGAAGAAGGAGGATGTACTTTCATTCTTCAAACATATGTGCATCATGAGGCATGGTTGATTGATCAGGTGCATCCTTTCATATAACTCTCTACGGAGTGGTTCTAGGAATATGAAAAGTATGATGGAGGTAATGTTTTCTTGGTAATGATTCGAAAACCAGAACCATAGGAAAAGGAAGGGTCGTTGAGACTCATAGGATGGAAGGATTAGAACATTGCCCTGGTGTTCTACACATCCCAAAAGAAATCTGATTTATAAAGCAAATGAAGATGTCAAGTAAAACAATTTTGAACAGGAACTTTCGCGGTGATGGTTCGAGGAGCAATGGTGTTGATGGAGCCGGAGTCGGTTTGAACTCGGTGATAAGCTTCAGGAACACTATTAGTGATTGTTTTAATAGTTCCATTGTTCCCGATATTGAAGCTGGAGCGGAGAAAGAACTCCTACAGTCTCTCGAGAAAAAGGCTATGTTGTGGCATCAAAGATCGCATATCGAGGAGAAGGGTCTTCGACTACTACACGCGTAGCGTATGGTTGAAGGTATGTCTAATGTTCTCGATTTTGATTTCGTGGAATATTGTCTCTATGGAAGCGTAATCGCAAGATTTCCTCTGTAACGAGGGCGTATGAATTTTACGCCTAGTTCATATGATGTTTTGGACCCTGCGTCGGTCCTATCATTGGGAAATCTATGTACTATGTCTCATTTGAGTAGATGACTTCTCGAGGAAAATCCTGGATATATTCGTCAGAAGAAATCTAAAGTCTTTGACAGCTTCAAAGAGTTTAAGGCTCTTGATTAGAATCAAACGAGAAACTAATTGCTGTGTTGAGGACAGATAATGGCTGAGAGTTATGCGGGAATGAATTTGAACACTTCGTAATAGCGTGGCAGCAAGGAAAGACTACCCATATGCCTCGCCAATGGTGTGGCGGAAAGGATGAACAGGACACCGATGGAAAAGCAAGGTGCATGCTCGGTGCCGGATAGGGTAAATTTCGGCGAGGCGCGTAAGTACTGATGTTATCTCGTCAACATCAATTTCATCGAATAAGGTGACAAGACTCACAAGAGGTATGGATCGTATGAACCTTTCGCTTACATCTAAGGTATTTGGTCATGCAGGTTCATGTTCCAAAGGAAAATAGGAGTAAGCCGGATAAGAAGGATGAAAATGTATCTTTATTGATATAAAGATGGTCTCAAAGGTATAAGCTTTGGAACCCAAAAACTACAGGCTGCAGGTATAGCCGAGATGTGGTTTTTGGAGAAATGAAGGATGTTGATAACAGGAAGTCCAATTTCGCTAAGGAAGAACCCGAGAAGATAGAGTTTGATTTAAAGGATGATGAAGGCGACTTAAGAACATGAATCGAAAGAAGAAGATCCTCAATACTCAAGTATTGGAGACTGTTCGAGAAAGAAGGCTACCGGAATGGTATAGTCCATCTTATTTTCGCTCAAATTTTGCTTTGTTTATTAATGAATATGATCCTAGAACTGCCGTAGAGGCAAGGGATTTAGAGATGGAAATATCTCGAAAAGGGCCATGGAAGAAGAAAAGGCATCTTTGGATAAGAATGAGACCGATCTATGGAGCTTAAGCGTTTAGAAGAAAAGCCCATTTACAAAGAAATGGTATTTAAAAGAAGTCAATGTAGAAGGAAAGCGGAGAAATACAAAGATAGATTAGTATAAAGTGGGTTATTCCGTGTTGAGGGAATTGATTTTGGTGAGATTTTTCTCCACTAGCTGCTAAGTTAACCCCATAAGACTTTTGTTATCCGTTGTCATTGTAAGATTTGATTTTGAAATAGAATAGATGGATGTGAAGACAACATTCCTCAAGATGGGGATCCGAAGAAGAAATCTTTGGTGAAGCTAACCAGGGTGAAGGCCAGAAAGGAAAGAAGGAGCCGTATAAAGATGAAAAGTCCCCCGGTGACGGGTTTAAAACAATCACCAAGGATGTGGTAACAAATTTGACACTTATATGCCGGGACTTGGCTTCACAAGAAGCAAAGAGGATCATTGTGCAGATTAAAGTAATCGGCAGATCATTTGATTTATTTGGTCTGGTATGGGGATGACATGTTGCCGATAGGAAACAACAAGGAGATTATCCAAAAGATGTGAAACTCGGCCATACCTAAATTGGTATGAAGGATCTTGATGCTTCAAATCATTTTGGGCATGGAAATTAAAAAGAGATCGAAGTGCTGAGGAAACTCGCTAAATCGAGAAAAATAATGCTCCAGGAATAATATCAGATAGAGCCATTTACGCGTGAACATAAACCGCTAAGGTTCCTATTCCGGTAAAGAGAAAGGATCAGTGTCCCAAGACATGAAGAAGAGGATGACATGTCTCGTGTTCCATAGCAGTTAGCAGAAGTCGGTAGGTTTGATGTATGCAATAACCAGACAGACCGACATTGCACGCAGGCAAAGGGGAGTTTTGAGCAGTATATGTCAAAACCGTGGAAGGAGACGACAAACAAGAAAATAGTTTTCAGGTATTTGCTGGCACTGGCGAAGGGATTGTGCCACGGCGAAGACCGTGGATTTAATGTAGAGTGTTGCATATACATGGCTTTGTGGATGCGGTGATTAAGCCGGAGATTTGATCAGAGATCTAAGCGTATGTGTTTAACCCTGCTTGGAGGAGCAATGTTGATGAGCTAAAAGACAGATGTGGTGGCACTTCACTACAGACCGAATACATGGCAGCCATCATGCAAGCAGGAAGTCGTATGGTTACAAAGATTGTGTTCAGTATTGGGTTGGTACAAGAGGTCGCATGATAGAGTGTGACGGCCGAAAGTGCAATTTTCTGATGGAAGAACCTCGCTATCATCTGAAAGACAAAGCACATTGATGTTCAATATCACTTTGTGAGAGACATGATTGAAAGAAAAGAAAGCACATCACCTATGAAGGTAGATACTTTGAAGAATGTTGCAGATCTATTAACAAAATCCGTGAGCACACTCTGAGAAGTTCTTCGGTGGGAGAAATGTTGGGTATGTGTTATATTCTTTACCCATAGGTGTATGAGATGTCATGTACGGCACCTGTGGGGGTAAGAGGGGTGCAGGGGCAGCGCCCCCAAAAAATTTTTGGGCCTCTAGCCGCCGTTTCTCGGCCTATTATTATTATCACGCCGACATATTTCCAGATCTACATATTTCTCGACCACATGATATTAGGTGTCTTCTGCCATTGCTGCTTTGGGCCGATGGTTTTCTATTTTCGGGTTAAGGAATTAGGTTTTGACCAATCCAGTCATTGTTAGGGTTTTGATGCTGGCTCCTATGTATATTGTATTGTAAAACAATGTAACACAAATTGTATCAATATAATATATACCGGTTTTCCCGATTTGGCTTCAAGTGAAAAATCTCTGTAATGTTTGTATTTGCCATTGCATCTTTTTCTGTTCTTTCAATATCATTGCAATATATGTTGGTACAAGGTTAGAATTTACAAGGAGGACCTGTGAATGGAAGTGGTTCCTTCAAACATTATATCATTTAAAGGAAACATCACCCCTTTCCATTCATTGTACATAACCATTTATTTTTTCAAATAGTAGTTGAAATTAGATCAACAAGTAACTAAAGTCCGAGGTGAAGGCCTTGAGTTATGCTGAGTATATTTTGAGTTTTCTTAATAATATGTTGGTAAATTCAGTTGCAGAAATAGATCATAGCCCAATGGGTATGCACTGATTTTTCATTCTTGTTACTCCTCGCAGGGAGGATAACATCCATAGTTGGAGCTCATGTTATCACCATAACAATTGTGGGAAATATATAGTTTTTCAAGACTTAGCGAGGTGCTAAACGGATGTTGTAGCATGGTAAACTAGAGGACAGGGCCAAATCTAGTGGGAGGAGGCTAAATCTAGATGAAATGTAGAGTTGATGGGACCCCAGGTCACATGATCGCTGCACCTGTGATCAATGTAGTAGGATCGCTTTGGGAGAAATGCAGTGGAGGAGAGAATTTCTGAACGCGAGATGAAAAGAAACCATGAGCCATCTCTCGAACACGTGGGTCTCAGTATTTATGATGTTTCCAAACCACTTATCCTCACTCTAAACAAGAAAGTATAAAGGTGGCAATTTGTTGTTATTTTATTATTTTTCAAATAATGAATGTTGAAAGATTCTCACATCTATCGCTCCATTCAAAACCTAAGCTCAACAAGACCAAAGTCACACATTTTCTGCCACTACATGTATTTTCATTGCCACCATGGACCTTGTCATTATGCTGTAAGAAAGGTGACAAATGGAAGAGGTACAAGTGAAGAGTCGTGAGAATCCAACCATTGTCTGAAGGAAACTTTTTGATTAATCATTGCAATGGTCCTCATAGCCCTGAAAACCGCTGTGTTGTAATCATTGTAGTCGTAGATGCTTTAAACGCTTCAATTCCTGCCTATTGTAATCTGCTTCTAATTGAAAGGAACCTCATCAGATAACATAGTGTTTGAATGGCTAATGTGCCATGGCGCAAGTAAGCACCTCTTAGTTGTTCCTAACTAAATTTTAAATTTTAGAGTTGAATTGAATATACATGCAAAATCTTTTGAATTCTCAATGAAAAGATTCTAATGGTGGTGATGTGAGTTGTGTCTTCTTCTCATTGTATGTATTTCATGTGTTCTTTAATTCTCCACTTTTTTCTCTATTTAAATTGGATAGTTAAAGGCCCCTAATTCATCTTGTGATGCTCTTCACTTAAGCAATTTAAAGTGTGTGTAATTCTTCATAACTAATTAAGAATTCATTTCATTAATTCTCTCCTGATGCACATTTTTTCTTCTTACACTTTGCAAACTAAAATTTATAAATCAGATTCATCATTGCCTCATTTAGCCTTTTATCCTCTAGAGAGTTCTACAGCCAGTCAATGTTTTCATTCAATTCTAGAATTTGACTCCATATCCCTATAAGTGTCCCTCCCCTTCCTTACTAACAAATTTATAAAAACCCCCAAAACAAACTAAATTTAGCCATTTATCGCCAAAACATCAAGTGACATGAGAGAGCCTCTTTTGAGATGAGAAGGCTAGTACCCAACTCTAAAGTTGTTTGTAGGTTACCTCTATCGCTTGTTTATCAACCGAACAAATTTACAGAGTGCTAACAACAGAAAAATTTTGTACCTTGAATATTTTAATTTAAGGGGTTGGACATTATTATTTACACTGAGGTCGATAGTTGAAAAGGGAAGAATACTCAATTTTGAGGGCCCTCACACCCACTATGATTTTCTAACACATTCTACATTTTCCCTATCACGTAGACTATTATAGAGTATCCTTATTTCCTTTCACCATGGATGATTTTTATGAGGGTGAAGAATTGTCTCTTTAGAAACTCCAAGAAATTAGTGAGAAGAAAGTTGTCATTTTATAGGAATCTCATGTCAAACTTTGAGATGAAATTACTTCCTTGCATGCTATTAATGAGAAGCATCGGGATGGGATTTCCTTGTTGCAAGCCATTATTGCTAATGGAAAAATGTTAATATCAAGCTTAAGGAGAATGTTCTTTATTATAGATCTCTAATACTCAACTCATAATGAAGTTTCTTCTTTATGGATATTTTATGAACCATAAAAATATATATATATTCTGCATTAAAAGTAAGGAAATGCAGGGGCTATAACATGTATATTATTCATCAAAATTCTAGGAGATGTTCTAAAATGAAACTAATTTTATGTTATTATTATGCTAACTTTTAAAACTTTTTCCAGACATGAGTTCTAGGTGATTACACTTGTGGCTTTCTTAACAAACTAACCCAAAACTAGTAATTCAAAAATTGCATACTCCTCCTCTCTCATTCCTACTTGTAGAGAATTTATAGAGACTAAATTATTTGAAGAGAGAGAGAGAGAGAGAGGAAACAACCAATGAGAGTTTCATTCCACTTCCAATGAGTCAATCCCTCTCTTCTAAAGGAGAATGAGATTCATGTTATTTTCATTTTCCATAGTGCTATCTCACTCTAGCTCTGTGATTTTTGAGGAAATTAACATAAGGTATTTGTTGTTTTCCTATGTGATTTCTTCATTCCTACGCAAAATTATGTGGTATTCCTTTAAATATGAATTATCCATGATAATAAGGGGGATTCCTTTCATAATAAGATTGAATCAATCCCCAACACCAAATTTTATTTTCAACCCCTTGACAAACTAACTTGAATTACAAGTCTCTATTCCCACAAATCCTTCCTAAAACATACAATTTCAGGAGAATGGGTACTAAGAACACAAACTGGGGAACCGAGGCTTGTGTGTTTGAGAGGAAGGCATTTTCCCATATTGAGAAGATGATACAATCTAAATCTTCCTCCCATGGATGCATCTGTTCAGAGTCGATGTTCCCACTTTAGACCTCTACTCTTGGAACCCGAATAGATTCACAATCTATATTTCTCACCCTCAAAACATATGCTAAACCAAAAGGAGGGAAAAAACTAATATACCACTAGTGCTACATTGTCCCATATATCAACGAAGATCACACAATAGGGAATATTATTACCTCAATCCTATATTGATATGTCAAATGTGGGAGCTACGAAGGCCACATTCCACACATCCCTACATATCCTCTAGTTGTTGATGCAAATTTATTATGAATTGCATTGAGCTCCATTGATTAATTATTGTATATGGTAGTGCTTGGAACCCATTTTTAATAATGGAACCAAGACTCCATGATGATGCTTGGACCAATAGTTTACTTCATTGTTGAGTTCCCTTTTAATGTGGCAGGTAAATTTTGTTGAAATATTTTGTGGTTCTACTAATGCCACAAATGAGAACACAATTTTCTCCTCCCTAAATTGGTTTGATCCTTCACTAGTATAATTACAAGCATTGAATCTCCAATCAATGTCAAGGTTTTGATTCCTTCATCCTTTGCAATGATGAGGTTGCACCACAATGAAAAGGATTATGTGAGATTGTTAGAGAAATTTCCAAGCCCCAATGCATAATGAACTACATGGTTTCTTTCAAGATCATTAATACTCCCCCCCACACCTACCAATTCTGTCTTTGCAAGATATTAATGCTAGTCAACAAAGATCTATTATTTAGAATTTAAATGATTAGTTGGAAGAAAATGATGATTCCATCCATAATTTGTGTTGCATCAATATGAATATTGTCGAAGAAATAAATTGCATAAGGCCAAAGTGATAAATTAAGGAGGGGGTTTGAGACATTCTTTTTATTTTGACGGTAGATTCTAGGCATATTGCTGTATTTCAAAGAAGCATAAAGAACAAGATACATGAATATGTGTGTTAATGAGATTGAATTAGAAACTTTAAACCTTTCCTATCAAAAATGCATGAATGAAGTAGGCAAGAAGGAAGAGGCACTTGACACCTTGAAAAGGATATTTAGTATCCTTTTCATACTATTTCCTCTCATGAACTATAGCTACTCATAAATAATCTTCCCCTGAGTTTGAGAAGCACACTAAAGGTTTCATTTCCAGATTGCTTCATCAGATGAGATATATAAGTGGTGGGATTAGTAAGAATGATTAAGGAATTATTAGTCCTATTGGGTATGAGCTAAGCCTAGTGAGGGAAAGGCTTGAACATTTCAAAGATTCATTACAATTGTAAGTCATATTTATACCACTAACTTGCAAGGACCAACCCTTGCACCATTAGCTACTTTTTCCATTTATTATATCACAAGGATTGAGTGTGACACTTTAGATTATTATTCTACCATTGATTCATAGTAATCAAACCATAAACCTTCTTTAGCAAGAACCATTTGCAGCACCTTTGTTCAACCAATATCATATTATTCACCATCTACATCTCAGTTGTGTCAGCACTTTAATCATTGTGATCAAAGGAATTCATCCATGTATCAGAATACCTATTGGTATGTTAGCTACTCTTCATACAAGTCTTTAGAGAAGATGCATAAAATAAAAAACCCTGATTCCATTAAGCTATGAGAGGCCTACTATGGTTTGAGCAAATGGACAAACACATACATCTATACTGTTTGAGACTCACATCACTGAAGCCAAGTTCATGTGAACATCACACAAACTAGCTATTTTATGATTGATTTTACAATGAAAGCATGAAGTTCAAAAGGAATGTTTTATTATACTATCACAGCCATTGGAAGAAAAGACAAATGTCATTCCATGCATTCTGGCCTGAGAAAGGCAGGTTTCAATCACCTATGTATGGTAAATAGATATTTGAGGATTGACTATTCTCACATCTTTGGCATTTATCTGCAACTTCATCTAATCAGTCTTAGCTTTAGCATGCTTCTTTTTCATCTACTATGTATAATTTTCTTTGACAATATGTAAGGAGTTTGGTTTCCCGCTCTTATTGTTCATGTTTTCTTAACTACTTTTTGAAGAAGATAATGTGAAGGTGTTTTGGAGGTGATGGATTATCCATTAAGATCTTATTTTCACCTCGTCATGATTAGGTTGTAGTATTCATTGTTGGTAACTTTTTGTATCACTACCTAAGTGAAAATTAAAGGGGGTTATTGGGATGTAATTTCGCCTTAGATAAATTCATCAAATATTATTTGTCAACTTTACTTATTTGTGTCCCTGAGTCAAGTTCAAGGGGGTATGTAGGCATATTTAATGTAATATTGACTTGTATTTAGTGAAGTTATAGCTCACATTATTTGTTGTTAGGTGGGCCTTGGAATCACATTAGTGGTTATTAGTTGGGTTTTGTGGTCCCCACATTTATGGGCTTGGGGGAGACTAACTAAACTCCTCTCTCTCCTATATATATTTTGATAATTCTTTCCACTTTTAATCAATCGGTTTGTGATGTAAGATATGAATTTATCTTATTTTTAATAGTTGATTTTATTCCCGAGAGGGTTATGCATTATACATAGATGTTCTTGTTCTTTTGTGTGTTTGACTATCTTTATTTTATCATGTGTGATTATTGATTCTTGGTTTCATATGAACGAAATCTGAAACCATATTTTATAAGCAACACAAGTACATCTTAACCCTAGATCTATTAAGAACTAATTAGAGGGATTAAAAAAAAATCGAGATACAAACCTCACGATGCTTAAAATATCAAAGTTACGATAGAGCTATGTTAGTTTAATTTATTATTGTTATTATTATTATTATTGTTTTTTTTTTCATTTAGTTTTTATTAGTGTTTTGTATTTTATGTTACATGTATTATCCATACTGGGTTGTAGATGAACCAAGAGTACAATGCAACAACCATGTCCTTTGGAGCAATACCGCTAACAATGTAGCTAAGTAGTTTCTTGTTGATATTCACTCCACACAGTCATATTTAGAAACATAAATTTATTCCATAGTTATGTCAAAATCATGCCCATTACATCATGAGATACTTTAAAAATGAACTTCCAAGGGAATTTCATAGGCACCACCTTCAAAGTTCTATCCAAACTCAGTGGTAACAACATTGAAATCAATGGTAACTAAGAAAAATTGTTGATAGGAATATTGGATTTGGACTTTGATTGGGCTATTATGGACTCGCAAACTCCCTATGGTAGGAAGCTAGGTCAATCAAGGCCACCATGAGGCAATTAGACATAAGATAATGAGTAAATAAAAGACAACACATAATTAACAAGAAAACACATTCACTACAAGCCGTCAATATCTTCTCCTCGCACCATTGAAAATAAACTTTGTGCTTGGTCCCAATGAGGCACAACTTGGGTTGGTTGTTGTTCCATTGAGTATTATGAAGAATGCAAATGATTCTGATTTAGAGAGAAACATTCCCATGGTTGGTATTTATTTCTCCATGTAGTACTTGGATGCAAAGACTAGTGGGGCATTGGCTTGAGCAATGATGCTCATTTGTCAATTGACCTATTATTAGATTATTTATCTTAAGTCTTAGATCTATATCATTCAAATTTTATAAATATAATGAGAAATACAATGGTGATAAATTATTTGTGAATCTGATTATTATGTTGTTACATTATTAAATGTATTATTTATGATTTATTATGTTACATGTAATGTTGTCTATGGATAAGACTTCAATGCTTTACATTTTAATTTTCATATATTTAATTTTAACTTTCTAGTATTTCGGGTGGGGTCCTCTATATGTGAGGCCCTTACGTCCCAAATAATTTGGAGGGTGCTTCCACATGTCCTCCATATGGATGTACCCCACAAAAGTTGAACATATATGCAAGCAAACTTTTGTACTTAAATTTGTTTGAGTTTTGTAAAGAAATAAATCTTCCTAAGTTTTGTAAGGAGTTATAAGGTACAAAATAATTGAAATGTGTAACATGATGTTCAAATATTGAATTTCCTTACCCAATTACAATAAGAAAACTTTGATAATTTGGAAGAAACATGGTTTAACAAGTACCATATAGATGACTTTGAATAAGAAAACTTTGATAATTTGGAAGAAGCATGGTATAACAAGTACCATATATACGACTTTGATATTGATTGTACTTTGATATTTAAGGTGAACTACATCTCCCAAGATTTTAATATAAGATTTATTTATTTAATTGTGATCATGCTTGGTGAAGGTGAAAGTAAGGTGAACTACATCTCCCAAGATTTTAATATAAGATTTATATAATTAATTGTGATAATGTTTGGGACATCTAGCTCTTGAGCACCACCTAGATTAATAAAAATTTAGGCATGCATATTAACATAAAAGATCAAAAAAAAATTAGGCCTACTTTCCATATGAATCAAAAAGTTTGTAATTCTCATTCAATATTATTAATAAAAAAATGTAATGTCCCCACTTTGGGACATAATCACAGTGTAGAGGGCTATGATGACCAGGGTAGCCAGATGGAGGTTATAGCGAGTACAGGGGTTATTGAGAGGCATTGTGGGGTCCAGGTTGCATTGCTCATCATATTCCATCATTACGAGCCATTCCACACAGGTTGGGTTTGGTTCTGTTGCATTCCGACGATTTCCATGATTTTGACTATTTTGAGCTATAAGCCAATGAAATTCATTGAAGAGGTCATTTTGGGCACATTATTTGGAGGAACCTCTCAGTGTAATAGCTCATTGGAATCGGGAGGAGCAACACTATAGGATGGGATGGCTAGAAGTGACTTCCAGTGGCTAGGGAAGCCACAAGGAGAGATAAGGATCTTTTCAGAGGTAAAAAGGTTAATTAATTAATTAAAGTGATTTAATTAATTAATTAAATATCAATAAAATGAAATTCACTTTGGAGGGACAAGGTGAGACAAAAGTATAAAGGAAAGCAAGGGCCTCTTCTCATTCATTCATGTATGATCTTATTTTGATATCTGGCTTCTAGCTAGTGAGCCTAACATTGGGGGTTTTGAGGGTTTTGACTTAACAAACCCTAGAGGACGATTCGGTGGTGAAATATTCCACCTACCTTGTGCCAAGCTTGGTCTCAGAGATGAAATACACTCCCACACCATTCTAGTTCCAGATCTACTCAGTTGCAGGGGAATTCTACATCAGTTTCATGTGAAGATAGAGAGAGGGCACACCAGTTGAGGGTTTCCAGCAAGAGGGGTGCACCATCCATTGAGGGAGGATTCATTCTAGCTGAGGAGTAGAGATTTCAGGAATTCTAGGTATTGGGTTTCCCTTCCAGGTGTCTTGGCATCATTCTTGGTGGTTTTCCAGAGTCTTTCAGTGAAGGATTGATTTTTATTGAGAGTGGGGCGATTTCCCAAGAGGAGGGTGCACCATTATTTGGAGGGTACCTAGATCTAAGGATCTAGCAGGTATTTTGATGATTTGAGCACTTGGGTATTCATTGTTGTGCCCCAATCTATCATTCTAGTCTATTGGTGGAGTTGTTGGAGGTCTTTAGGAGAGAGGCCGAATTATTAGGGTTTCAGTCATCCAGTGGGGCACACCATTCAATGGAGGAGTTCAAATCTACAGGGTTTGAGAGGGATCTTGGATATTCGGTCACCTGGGTTGTTCTTACCATCGCCCAATATACTATTTGGAATATTTCTTGAGGCGATTGTACATCTTTGGCACCAGGGCCGAATTGTTGAGGAGCTTCAGCTATCCAGTAGGACGTGGCATTGGTCTTCACTTCTCATCCAGCCTTTGGAGGTTTATTTTGTATTGTCAGGAGAATTTTGTAGCAGCTCTATTGTCTATCTTATTGGTCATTTGGTGAGCATTCCAGATTGGCATCTTCATTGTAGAAAGTTTCTCTATTTTATGAATCAAATCTATCTGAGATGTAAACCCTAAGGCTGAAATCAAGAGGCCATTCAGCAAGTAAACACATCTAAACAAGTAGGATAGCAAAGTGTTTGACAAAATACCTCACTCATAAAAAGTTTAAAAAGACACCAAAACCATGGTGATCCTTGCATGATGGCTTGGGATCATTACAGTGGTATCAGAGATTAGATTCCTGGCAGCCATTCAGAATTAGCACATGCATACAGAGCCATAGAGGGGTCTTCTATATGGAGAAATGGATTTGTTTTACCTTGCTAGAGAGAGTATGATCTGTAAAGGGGAATATTACACCCTTGGGGAGGAAACTAGGTCTCAATTGACATTCCACCAATTTTTATCTATAAAAAATCCTAGGTGGAGCAAAGAGGAGGTTATATATTGGGTCAACATAGAAGAGGAAAACAAATCTATGGATATTTTGGACTTTACTATAAGGATTGTTTATTGTGATAGGGAATATCAAACCCTCAATGAGAATCTCAAAGCTCTAATGACATTCCATCATTTTGTATCCTATAAAAATCCTAGTTGGAGAAAATATGAGGTTACACATTGGGTTGGCATAGCAGAGGAAAATAGAGATATGATAGCTATATGGAAGGAAGCACAGAGAAACCCCACACCCATTAGGAGGACACAACTTTTCTACAGTTGCAAGGTGCCTTGGGAACCAGATCATAGGTGTAGGGATAAGGGTAAGAAGAATATCATTGAGGTACACTATGATAGTGATGATGAGGATTTGGAGCAGTCTGATGATGACAGTGACTCTTGCACAGAGGCTAGTGATAGTGACTCTACCTCAGAGGATAGCGATGATGACTCTTGCACAAAGGCTATGGATGCTTGCATGCTTGAGTAGGATCATGACGCTTGTGTACTGGATAGGTAGTTGGATGGACAAGATAATAGCACCAGTGTCTCAGTAGACATGTCACATACCATTGATGACCGTATGCCTCAACAGAGTGGTGACATTAGTGAGGAGTCACATGTGTTATAACCTAGACATGATGAGCTTCCTATGGGGGTCATGACACATCTGTCAGCTATTCAGACACCCAGGATAGCCATGTCACACGAGGAGATCAGTGGCACATTAGGTATGATGGATGAGCCTAGTGTGAGGGATGCACACCATGGACAGGTAGACCCACAGATCCAAGAGGAGGTACAGGGAGTATAGACAGGGGACCTTATACATATAGATCAACCTTAGGAGATGGAGACACAGCTATTAGAGACTCCATTGGTTGAGTAGATTGCAGAGGCTGATAGGGTGATGGAGCACTTACTTCCAGGATCGGCTTGCAGTGATGAGGATGCACTCTTTAGCCATCAGGATGATCATAGCATGTGTCTGGATACATCTATATGGGATCTAGGTGCAGAATATAGTAGCAGGTTGAGTGCACAAGAGGATACAGTGGCTCACACCGGATATAGTATGATTCAGAGGGAGCTAGAACTTGAGGATGATGTGAAGTTACATATGGACAGACCTAGTATAACCATAGACAGTGGGTAGTTGAGCATCTTATCTTATGTAGAGAGTGTCTTTGGGGACTCTAGAGTTGACATTAGCAAGACTGGTAGTGGCAGTGAGGGATATGAGGTGGCACCTCAGCATGACCATGATCAAGAGTCACACCACTTAGTAGCATAGTTGAGAGCCAGTGAGGATATGATCATGGTAGCCACTAGACGTATTGATGACATGCAGGCAGTGATGGCATATTACTGTTGGAGAGCATCAATGGCACATGGTAGTTTAGATGAGGGAATTTCCATGGATGATTTTCATACTCTCAGTGAGAGAGTATCTATGATGAGCACTTACTACCAGCAGTTGTTGATAGACAAGGATTATCTATTGGGGGTTGGTGAGATGTACCATGAGGCTCTGAGGGAGCATGAGTTGGAGATGGACCAACTCACTCAGGAGTTGGAGAGCACTAGAGGATTCTTGAGAGGCACATAGACCACCCTTCAAGAATCAGAGTCTAGGACATATGAGTCTCTTGAGGACATCCATCAGAGATCCACTTCATCTGTCTTAGTGGACACTCAGATGTATCAATTAGTCACGTTGACAGACGATGTTGATGATCTAGTATAGGAGCACTAGTTGATGGGGGACACTTCCATTTGTGTCTTGGGAGTGGTTGATCTCCATATAGAGATTGATCCAGCTGTATGCCCAAGATCTATGATGCAGAATGAGTTTGTAGTAGACGACATGAGTATGCCAAAGCATATAGTGATGGGGGATAGTTCACAGAGTCATGCCGAGATGTATAGTGACATTCAGAGGGGTATAGTGCCTTGTAGGAAGAAGACACACTTAGGGGAGTATGCATATTTCACTCTTTTGCAACAGCCCCTAGTTATGATTGAGCACCTTCACTAGATTAGGAGTTGCACAAGGAGAGATAGATAGTGGTTGAGAGCATGGAGAGTGCCTAGGCCAAGGCCACCTGACATGAGTACCTTTACATCATCCAACCAGAGAGAGAGGGATCTTCATAGGAATCCAGTTGAGACTTGGTGTGTGAGAGAGCATCATGGGCTAGGTGGTAGCAGATGAGCACATAGGGTTTCTGACAGTGATCAGTCTCACATAGGAACAGTTAGAGGAGATTGGAAGTGATAAACTTCCAAGTTTTCAATGGGACCCAGAAGTCCATTTTGTTAGCACGATGTTCATGTTGACCCAGGTTGCACTAGAGAGCCGCACACTCCACCTTGGTTTGGTTTGGAGTGGGTCAGCAGGTACTTGTCCTATGGGGCGAGACCTTTCCTTTCACTTGATCATCATGATAGGGCATGGAGATGTTTGGATAGGTACTTCTTCTCAAAAGATGCCTGTATAGATATAGTTTCTGGATAGTAGGTCTGGTGGTCATAGGTATTTCAGCTTGAGGATCCAAGAGAGGAGGATCCAGTATGTATGCAGGGGACAGATAGTCATGGTTAGAGTAGTGCAGGGCCAACATGGTGATCTTCAACAGAGGTTAGCATGGGACCTAGGGATTGAAGGGTTGAGCATTTCATTGACTGACAGGGGCGAGTGGACCTTTGTAGGGGAAAGTTGTTCTAACTTTCCATTTAGCTTCAGTGTTGAGGGTAGCATAGTGCTTGAGGGTCTCTCACGGAGGTCTTGCAGTACCTTGGGCTGGCATCATCATGTGAAGTTGATGGAGGCTGTGTGGATCTTGGTAGAGATTTGGAGGATGGACTCATTTCGAGATGAGGCCATGTGCCATGTGCAGGAGGTTCACAGGGTTGATATATTTCAGGACTATGCTTCGCAGAGTATTGCAGTTCACTTCCTGATATGGGATCTAGGGGGTGGAGTGTACTATTGTTCGTCTTTGGATGGGTTCTACTATGTATCCCATAGGTGGACATGAGATACTAGTATTTTATTTGAGATGATTTTATTATTGCTTGAGGACAAGCAATTTTCTAGCAGTGAGCACTGTAATGTCCCCACTTTGGGACTTCATCACAATGTAGAGGGTTATGATGACCAGAGTAGCCAGATGGAGGTTATAGCGAGTACAGGGGTTATTGAGAGGCATTGTGGGGTCCATATTGAATTTCTCATCATATTCCATCATTATGAGCCATTCTTCATAGGTTGGGTTTGGTTCCGTTGCATTCCGACGATTTCCATGATTTTGACTATTTTGAGCTATAAGTCAATGAAATTCACTAAATAGGTCATTTTGGGCACATTACTTGGAGGAAACTCTCAGTGTAATAGCTCATTGGAATCGGGAGGAGAAACACTATAGGATGGGATGGCTAGAAGTGA
>SNQJ01S0168791.1:0-20754 GCA_010110895.2 Picea sitchensis | reverse complement strand
AATTTTCATTTGATATTCACCATTGTAATTAGACATTAGTTTAGGATTACCCTTTATATGTTCCTAGTGTTCATGTAGACTCTACCCCACCACAGGTTAATTATGTGGCATCTTATCCTCAATGTTCAATTTCTCCTGAGAAATAACGTGTTCGCTCATGTTTGACTTCTCGAGACTTGGTATAAACAAATGATCCATTGGTTTATACAATAATGGCATGGGAGCCCTTACTCCCCCCTCTTGGTTCAAGTGATCTCGAGTTTCCTTTTGAGTTTGATCTTGTTGTTTGTAGATACTTAAGACCTTGTTCTTATAATTATTCACCGATAGACTCTTCCAACCCTTACCAAAACCTCCATCGTCATATGGAATATGGTCATTTTGCATTGGCCTTTGGGACTATCGACCCTCCTCGTTCACATGATTTATGGGATTTTGAATTTCCTTCGGATGAGTCTATCCTTGAAGCCATGACTATGTTTTCTATACCGTGGGAATACTTACACTGTGGTTTGTGTTTTATTCCTTTTTGGGAGAGTTTCCAGTTTGACTATTGAAGAGCCTCTCGGTCAGAGCCTAGAAGTGGGTTCTACTTGAACTACTACCGTGCATGAGTTGTAAGGTTAGGTGGTGTATATTGCAATCCAGGTTTTGTATTTAGTATCTTATTTTACGGATTTGTTTTTTATATTGGATTTATTAATTTCTAGATGAGTGTTATTGGCCTTATATGCAAGATCTTGGGGACATTTTTTTTTGACATTTGTTCATCGTGTCGATCCGTTCTAATAGGTATTAACCTTGAAGCTGGCATATAGGTTAGGATTTTCCCTAATTTCATTTTCATTGTTGTTTCACAGTTTCTTTTCTTACAGGATTGATACCACCAAAAGTAATGAATCCCTGTATTCTTCTACTACTACTTTAGAAGTGTTGTAATTGGGTGGTAAGATCCTTCCTCTACATGGATTCCCTGGTAGATCCTTGTTTCATTTTGACGTCCATGCTGTGAGTTTTGACTAGGATTGAGTCCTTGTTAGTCTTCTCATGATTACATATTGAAGCCTCATTCTTCTTTCAAGTCATCATTCTTGGCCTTAACCACGAGACTCCCTAATGAGCTTACGGTTTTTTGTCTTTCAAGCTAGCTTAAATTTTGAAAGAAACATCCGACGATACTATATTTATTATTTTCGATCTTTACGGACGAGAAAATAATCCTCGCTAAAGTCTTCTTTTAACCATTTATGACTCGTCCAAAAATTGAAAAGATTGTTGAGAGCGATCTTGTTTCTCTTCATGCTCTCCAAAATAAAATTTGAAGGCACATCTTTACGGTGGTAGTTTACCCATTTTAGGTTGAATGACTAATTTCACGAATAAGGTATGCTAGAAGAACTTGTTAGAATGGTGTAAATTTAACCCTTTTTAGGACCTAAGGGACTAAATTTTTGAAAAGAACATTCTCCTTGGTTTTAGTTTATCTCTTTTTACGACATAAAGGGATTATGAAGAAGGAACCCCTCGAGTCCATAGTTAATATCTTTTTCATACTCTAAATATGAAAATATCACCAAGTGTCCATGTTCCTTTCACACTCATTAATTTCTAGAAGAACATACTTATTCAACATGATTTTAACCCTTTTCGACCAATAAATTATTTAGGAAACATATACGCCTCAGGAAACTTGTCTCGCTAGGAGAGCACGTCGTTATATTTTATAATTTTTTCAGGATATGAAGACGAAAACTAGAAAAACATTGTCATTCCATAGTTAAGATCTTTCTAGACTTCGTTAAATTAATTTTCAGTGATCTTGTCCTCATCACACTCATTAAAATGGTATTGAAGAGGCGTCTTTTCAGTATAAATTCAAACCTTTTTTCAAACTGACTAGATTAATTTTGAAGAATGAACTCCCTAGAAATTGTTCTTTTAGCATTTTTAGGACTCTCTAAATGTGAAAAAACCGTCGATCTTACCTCTTTGGGATCGTAAAATTCACATGGAAGGAGTCTTGGGCTGTCATGATTAATCACAATGTGGATCTCATATTTGCGTCTTTGTCCTAATGTCGGATCCATGTTGATCTCAATTGAACCTTTAAATAATTCCTTATATGCAAGCCTTGCAGCACTTTTTTCCCTTTTGTGATCTGACACCACGAATGGAGGAGACTTCCCCTAGTGTCATCCTACACATGTCTTTGCACGAGCATCGGTATGTTCCATGCATATAGGAAATAGTTTTATTCTCGCGACAATGGATTCCTTCTTTGTAATAGCATTCTTTTATTATTTTCAAGATCATTAAAATTTGAAAAAGAAAAAAATGAATTATTCAACAAGATAGGACGAGTATATCAATTTTGTTTTCACGGCAACAAGATGGTCTCCTTGGAAAAAGCACACCCTTTTGTTTGTTCATCAAGCATTGGGATATAGTACGACCTTAGAATTTGTTCTCTTTCATAGATTTGAGTCTCCTCCATTTGGTTACTCTTCCAAACATGGAGAGTTTGTGATGCCTCACATCAAAGAATTATGTCAATATTACGCTTCCTAAGTAGGCAATCTTTTATGATTTTTCAAAGGATGTTTATCAACTTTGATGGAAACAGATCTGATCTATCTCTGAATTTTATGAGTTGTCCATCCAATGATTCTTTCCCCGAGGACATGTTGAAGACCTCGGAGTAGTGAGTCTTACAATCCTGTGTACTCTACCTAGAAAGAATATTGAAAAATTTCTTGAGTTATGGTGTCCTCATCTCTAGTCATAGGCATCAATGATTCTTAAATATGCATATTATATTGTACCGGAATATCATCAAATGATTTTAACGATGTAGATCCACTATGTATTTCTCCTTGAATTTTATATAAAAATTTCTATGAAATGGATCGGCAGTGTACTTGATTAATAGCAAGAATGATTGGATTCATTCAAGCATGGGTATTCCTTCCTCGGAGAGATTATTATTTTGTAGATGGCGCACTCCCAAACTATGGTCCCGGGATCCCTCTCGACTTTGTGCTTTCCCATTGGTAAAGATATTGTGATGTATTTTGGACATTATTTTATATTATGACCTCACACATTAGGGGCATATATTTATAGCCCTAAACTTCCCTACCTATGCATACATGAAATTGGCCTTTCTACTTGCACAATTTTCAAATTACTATTGAGGATCTCTCTTTAAAACCATTTTTGGACCATGTCATTAATCTGCTACACTATTGTATGGATATAGACGCATGTTGAATACTAGAAATCCCGCATAAATACACATGATTCATACTATAAAGATCCCGTACATACACAATATGCATACTAAACAACTTCAGATTTTCACCAAAGGGTGCAAGGAATTCGACTGAGTTTATGAGCTATCGAGGGTTTTTCAAAACATTTTACCCAGTATCCCATTCCCTAAATTGAATAACCATCTTTTTATCATATAAAAGAGGTCTTGAGAATATCATTCAACATCAATCATTAGAATAAATAAACTCTACCAAAATCCCTTTCCCCTCTACCCCAAGTTTTGCATCCCTTTCTAATATTTGGCCTCAACCCTTTCTCCCTATGAAATCCCTTCCATTTCCCCAAGGAGATCATTTGATTTTGAGATGCATCCTAGGAATGATGCACTTGGAGAAACAATAAGAGACTTGGAACTTCTTTGAGATTCTTGATAATAATGTTGTAACTTTTGTAATCTTCAAATCTGAATAAAAGAGTTCTTTTTTGTCCCAAATATTGTATTTTTTTGTGTTTAATTGATCAATGCATTTACATTTATCTATGAACCCTAACATTTATAAGTAGAGATAGAGTATCATGTAGTTTTTTCGTCTAAATTGTTTGCAGGTAATATTTGGGAGGAGACCAGCAGGTCAGAAACTACAAGGAAGGAGGTCTGATGGAAAGGACCACAAGGTACACCTTTTTTCTTTCTCTTGTCTTTTAAGTTCATATTGTTTGGGATAGTTTAAATGTATAACTGTATTTTAAGGGAGTTCAATGCTCACATGAAATACAAGGTAATAAAATTGGAAGGTAAGAATGGGCACATCAGTTTTCACATTCCTTCTCAAGTAATTAGTCTTTTGAGATTGACCATGGCTTCTATGAAACACAAAAATTAGAAGTAAAACTATATTTAGAATCTGAATTCCTTCAATGAACACATAATGGTGCTTTTAACATATTAACTAACTTAGGTTTTATATCAACTATCAAAACAAAAATTTATAACATCCGATCTATGTTCTTTGATGGATCTAAGACACAAGAAGGAGCCAGAGCAGGGTGTGTGTTGATTGATCCTGAACAATGCAAGACACCCATATTCTATCATATAGAATTTGAATGAACCAATAACAACATTGAAATGTGAAGCCTTGGTCTAAGGTCTGAAAAACACTATTTATCTAAAGGTGAAGTATCTCTGTTGGAGTGACTTGAAATCTATGTTTGATAGACAGAAACACCATTCATTGCCTATCACCGCATCTCAAAGAATATCTAAAAGAGGTATAGAATCTTCCCTACTCTTTAGATGCATTAAACATTACTTCTATACGTCATAATAAAAATATAGATGAATATATATTAGCCAATGAGACATCTAGTTTAATACCTCCTAATGATGGTTTTTCCGTTGAAATGATTTTTCAGGCCTTCAATACCAGATAATGTCACAAAATGGAGAGTATTCAACAATGATGTTCAAATTATCAACTTTCTCACCAATTTAGACACTTTTCAAAATGTAGTGATCGATGATGAATCCCATCAACAAGAACTATAGACTTATTGGGATGAGACAAGAAAAGTAAAGGCAAATTGTGTCTAGAAGAATGTTCTAACTCTAGAGAAAGTATTTGATTTGCAATCAAAGTTTAGGAGGCCATCCAACCCAAAGACCAACAATTCAACCATTATGCATTTTATGTTCAATCTAGGGACCTATGAAAAACCCAAGAATGCCAACTTGGGCACCTTATATTCATAGGTAGAAAAACACACACTCATAGAGTTGTTTATGAGATATATCGAGATGTTTTTTTCTTGGAATTATGATGATCTTAAAACTTGTGATACCTAGATAACGCAACACGTGATTACCATTATAGAGGGTGTCAAGCTATTCCAACAAAACCTCATATACATCAGAGCTCATCTTCTTATCCAAAAGGAACTGAAGAAATCATTAGATGCCCAAATCTATTTTAAATTTTGACATTCAACTTGGGTTTCAAACATGGTCCATGTTGGGAAGTAGTTGGGATAAATTAGAATATGAATAGAATTTTGGAACCTGAAATGTGCTTCCGAGAATAACAAGTATCATGTCCCCCCTATGGAGAATATATTGCAGCTCATCTCCAGCTCCAAGTTGTTTTCTTTACTATATGGGCTTTTAGGATGCAATCAAGTTCTCATAGAAAAACCTGACCGATTAAAAACCATGTTCCTAACTTATTGGGGGAAGTATGCATACAAGAGAATACCCTCTAGTTTTATTAATATAGGAATACATGTCTAAAGAGAAAAGGATATCTCTTTAGGAGAAGTTGGTCAAAGTGTGGTGGTTTATCTTGAATATGTCTATGTTTGTTTGAAGAAGAGAGGAGACCATCCAAGACATCTGAAACAAATATTTGAATGATGTATAAAATATGGGATCTCATTGAATCCCAATAAGACTATGTTTTTTGTTTCAAAATGAATATTGTTGGTGCATGTGATTTCCAAAAATGGAATTTCGGTAGATATGGAAAGGGCAAAATCCATTCTTCAAATCCCTCCACAACATAGTAAGAAATCAATGCACAATCATTTTTTTGGAAAAATCAATTTCATTATATTCCTTCCATATTTTTCCAAAATTGCTAAACCACTTCAAAGAATGAATAAGAAAGATGTTTATTTTAAATGGAAACCAATAAAGAAGAAATTTGAAGTATCAAAGACATAGTTGTTTCTATCTTTGTGAAGTCCACATTTCACGAATGATTTCTTATTGTACACCTTTGCCTATGATCATTCCCTTCTAGAAGTTCTCACACAAAAACATGAGAAAGGAGATAAATATCCTTTTGAATTCATGATAACTATACTACAAGGTGATGAGATGAATTATTCACTAGTGGATAAGTAATATTTTTTTTTCCATAAAGATATCAAACAATTTAGAGCTTATATTCTAAAGAATCGCACAAAATTTATTGTCCCTCAGCCAGAGGTCATATCTCTTTTCATCCAAAGAGAGATGGGATAAAGATGAGATAATTCAATGATGATATTACAAGAATATAACCTATAATTTAAGCCAACCAACATTGTGAAACAACAAGGCCTTGGAAAACTAGTGACACAAGATACTAGTGATGAAGATCAAAAGAAGAAGGCAGTAGGAAGAAGAACCAACGATGTATACAAAACATGTTACTTATATTCCAACTATTGAAATATATCATGTTATAATGATCTCAAATATTATATGCCACATGGCATAACCCCAGATCACCTTAATGCTAAGAATAAGAGAGCACTCATATTCAATTCCCTATAATATCAACTTCTACATGGAATCCTGTTTAGAAATAACTATGATGGAGTGCTAGTCTGGTGCCTAAAAAAAAAGACACTGATAAGGTCCTTAAATACATGCATGACAGACCAGTAGGAGTCCATTTTCATGAGACACAACATGTCACAAAATGTTAATAGTTAGATAATATTGGACCACATTTTTCAAATATTTCCATTCATATTCACAAAGTTTTGAAGCATGCCAAAAAGTTGTAGGAAGCGAATACAAAGTTTCTACCCCACTTCATCCTGTTGCTATTGAAGAACCATTTGAACAATGGGGTTGGAATTCATGGGTGATATTAATCCATGCTCCTCTAAGAAAAATAGGTATATTCTAACCGTTAGTGATTATTTTACACGTTGTATTGAAGAAATATCGTTGATCACGATAAATGAAGAGGTAATGTTATGAGAAATATTTTATTGTATGAACCCATAGTAAGCTCCCCTTTGGAACAAGATCCCTTCTTTGGTCCAAATCCAAAATTAAACAAATGGTTTCTACATTTATTATAGATCTAGTTCTTAATCAATCAAAACAAGAAAGAGAAAGAGTATGCCTTGTTTATATGTCATCCTTATTTCTCAATCGAGGCTGATCTCCAATCTCCTTAGCATGAGTTGGGACCTGCGATAAACAACAAAGAAATAATTTATCCTACTCTATGCGATTAGATAAAATATATCTATCTATACACAATTTGGCATATAAGAAGAGAAATTACAATGAACAATAATAACAAAAGGAATAGACCAAGTTATTATTAAATGGAAAAAGAAGGCACTTACAAATCAAATTGATTCCATTCACAATCTTATCCAAGCTCTCTTCATCCATCCCTTGCATGAAATTATTGAAATCAAAATGTTGATGCTTCAACGGATTTTTCCCCCAATATAAAAGGTTTGACACTTGAAATATTCCCTCCTTTCTGTAGTTTCCCTCATTATACATGATTTGGAGGCTTAACCACCATGGAGATAATCTTCTTTAGATCCACTAAATTGGGATCTTCAAGATTTTTATAGAGAAAATATCTATCAAGGATTTGAAGGAGAAAATATCTCTCCAAGGATTTTAGGGAGATAGCTCTCAAGATCAAATTAGGATATTGGTTTGGGAAAATCTCTCAACCATCCACAATATTCTCAACTTCTCCTTAAGATTAGGAAATTAAATGTGAGGTGGATTGTCACACTAAATTAATTTCCTTTTATGATTAATAATGAATAATTCATATGAGATGAACATTTTATATGATATATTTCTCCTCCATTGACTAGAGTTATGTTCTTTCATGGTGTCAGGTATTTGTGACATGGTAAAGTCACATGACACTTAGTAAGGTGTACAAGCACTTGAAAATGTGCATGTGACACTTAGTAAGGTGCATCTGAGAAAATTAAAGACACTTGCAATACTTAGGTGTAAATACATGGGACACTTAATTGTGACATTTTGATGTGTAAAAAACTTCCCCGAGGTCATAGGAGAAAATGATGGCCAAAACACTTTACAAAAATACTGTGTTAGGGAATTGGTAGGAGAACTGCAGAGAAAAAGATGAAAAAAACATAAAAATACATCTCTTTTCATTCCCATATAGGAGCATGCCTATGATCATATCTACTGAGTTGACTCAAAAGCATGGCTTGACAAACATGATGAATCATGATATTGACTAAGGATATGGACACCAGAGATACAGTGTAGATCCATACCTCCATTGAATGAACCGATTGCAATAAAAAATACATAGTGCTCTGATGATAAAACATACTCACACATCAATACCAATGTGGATGTATGTGAAAATATATCTCGGTAATATCTCGAGCATGGAGATTTTACATGTTCAAATGATATCCATCGCATCGTGGGAAAAAAACATAACATAGTGAGAACCAACCCATGGTCTTCGTCCCGATCCTAAAACAATATGATTCTAGCCATACAAATAGATGAATTGATGTCGAATTGTGGTGAAACCACTTGATTACTAGTCATTTATGTATACCATTAACAAGAGTGAGAGGAAATCACCAATGATAAATGGTCCCAAGGTACCTTGATGTATCCCCCATCCTTCGACACAAAAATGACAGAGGAAAGTGATTTGAGATGGTGTATTAAATGAGTGTGAATGACACAGAATGGAAGTACAATATTATAGATGGTTGATTTGGAATGAAAATTCCTTGAACATTATGAGGCATGAAAAATGAATTGGAAGCATTATTTCGGCAGTACCAAGAATGTAATGTGATGAAAATAAGATCAATCTTCGATTGGAACAGAAAATCATAACGACTCATAAAATTTGTATGACTCAAAGACAAGAAGATTAACCAACTATAACAAGACTGAAGCAAATTACCATATTCAAGGAGACTGCAATAGCTACCATGATGGATTCCAAAATACTTGACCCGCTTCTTTCAATTTCCCCCAACCATGATTGGTGATTACCTCTTTGTTTCTTAACGAGCTTCAGGAGGATAATAGATGCTTGGTATAGCTTACCTTCGATGATTCCCTCGATATATGTTTAATGAACCTAAAGAAGGAGAGTTGATCGTATGGATCTTTAGGACTGGTCCCACATAGGTCCTTAGGTGCATAATTTTCTGAGCCCAAAAATGTAAATCAGGTGGTTTTTTACATTTAGAAAGTCTGAAAAAGAACTTAAATATGACTCCATGGGTGAGGTTTTTGTAAATTTGGTCTCCCAAGACCAAAAAAGGTGTAAAAACGTTCAAGGAATAACTCTTCTAGTCATGCTTATTTAGAGTATTCCATTTTTGTAATTAGTCTCGTGATGTCTAAAAAGAGATAAAGTACCCATATTGTACCATTTCAAACCTTTTAATGAGTGTGAAGGAAAGGAAACAAGCTCTTTCGACCAATATTTTCATGTTTGAGGTGAAAGAGCTTAAAGGGAGACTCTAAAGAGTTTCTTTTTCATATAGATTTTACGAGTATGAAAAAGAGATTAAAGTATAATCGGTGACCTATTCTCATGTTTTAATGAGAAAGATAAAGAAAAAATACTAATCTTTCATTAACCTATTCTCATGTATTTATGAGCAAGAGAAATAAGAACAAACATGAATCTTGTTGGAAAATACTACTATGTTATGATGGGAACGACCCCCAAGCAAGGATCTCTCCTAGTAGTGTGTCTCTCTATAGGTATTTTTTTCCCACAATTTGCATGGTAGAAGCTAGTGGATGCTCTCGAGCATGATGTCTATCGGCTAGATACTTCCTCCCCAAGCATTTTTTTCTCCTCCGACTCTTTCCTTTTTCAGGGATCCGACTACTATTAGGAATATTTTCACAAGGCAGAGGAAAATAAGGTTCACGTATTCCATTCTATAGGGAGGATTGATTCGAATGGAGAGACTGTTGTTTCATTTTTAACGAGCTTGATAGATACAATGAACTATGCTTGTAAGCATTTGTTTCATTTTTAATGATCTTGAAACATGAAAAAGAACTATGCTCATAAGATAAGGTACTACCAAAGGATCAAGTAATTCCAGGGATTGTTTCACATGAGTATAAATAAAATTTAGCATGGAAACCTGTGGGGTCTCAGGAGGAGGCAAAGTAAAATTCCCCATCAACAAGGAATCCTTAAAGGACTCCTACACTCTCGTACCCAATACTGGAACCTAGAAAAGGGAAATTATTCACTGTAGAATCATGAATCTGGTAACCAATAGTGGATTGGTCAACATTGATAATTTTTCCTTGATTGGGAAATTGTAAAATATGAAACATTTAAGATGCGACAATAATCATCTCATAATACCAATTAAGAACAAGTGACAAATTGTAATCCAGGGGCACGTAAACCACTTTGATATCAAATGAAACATTTTTACCCTTCAATGTCACATCTAAAGACTAAAAGAGTCTATGAGGTTACAAACCATGTACATTAAACTCTTTAATGGTGGTAAGAGACTCATTAAGTTTAGGAGAACCAATGGATCTCAAGCAAGACAGGTATCACAAGTGGAAGCTCCTTCATCCAAAAATAATGTGATAGATGTTCTTTCCACCAACAAAATTTCGAATTTAGAATGCTAGGTGGTGTAAGAGCCTCTCCTTAAAATATTCCAAATTAAAGCGTGTCATATTTCCATTTCACTCTAAAGACATAGCTCCAATGGATGACAATAGGATTCTACATTGACTTTAGTTTTGTAGAACTTCGAGGGGTGGCATAGAACATGTTTCTTGCCCCAAATATTCAACAATATTGTAGTTTTGGTGAACACAGGCACTTGGATTAAAGGTCACTTTTAAAATTATTCCCTTGGGTGGGTGCAACACTACATCAGAAATTGGCTTCTCAATCTGAAGATGATTGGAATATGGAGGAGGAGTTGATGTGGAGGGATGATCGATAACCTTTCCATTTGTATGATTACTTGAAATAATGTCATAAGTATTTTATGAAGTTGTTAAATTAACTACCTCCTTATGCATATAGACATGGGAGGAGATTGAGGAAGCATCCATAGTTACCGCAGAATCACCTACGTTTTTCTAGGAGGGCAAGATTTTGATAGCAACAGAATGTTGCTACTGAATTAGGAAAGTTGGTTAACACTAGAGTGCCATTAGAAATTTAAAGACTTCTCTCAACGATGGAATTTTTTTGTGTAGTGTTCCTCTGTACAAATCATGCAAAACTTAGATTTTCTGTGGATTTGAATATCAATAGTCTTTGTAGTATCCTGCTGGTTAGAATATTTCATTATGATTGTTCATTGTAATGTCTATGCTTAAGTCAAATCGGGTATAGAAAGATATTTTTTATCTAATCACATAGAGTAGGACAAAAGGATTTCTTTGTTGTTCATCACAGATCCCAACTTGCTCTAAGGAGAATGGAGATCAAGATTGAAGCTTGGAGCAAAGAGGAAAAACATTGAAACAAGGTATGCCATACTCTTTCGCTTTCTCTTTTTGATTGGTTATGAACTAGATATATAAGGAAAATAACAACCATTTTTTTACTTCTATCTTTGGACTAAAGAAGGGGTCTTGGTACAAAGGGAAGCAACCTATCCGCAGGGTAAGATTTATCATAAAAGAAAAATGGTGACGCCACTGAGGATTGTGACAAATGTTCACTCATGGTGTCAAGGTGTTGTGAAAAATTAAAGTGCATGAGACCTTAGTAGGTGAATGAGCACTTGACAAATTGCATGAATGTAGTCAGGTGTCATATGCACCTTAGTAAGGTGCATATGACACTTGAGACACTTAGGTATAAATAGGTGTGAAACTTAAGTGTGACATTTTTGTTTTGTAATAGGTAAGGATTAATTTTCTTGAGACAATACACCATCATGGGTTTAGGTTCACTCTCTAGTGTTTGATAATGAGCTTATTTTCATGTTGAAGTTATCTAAGTTTTTCCTTAAAGGAATTATTTTGGGAGTACTCAACCAACTATTAATCACGAGGGTAATAGGCACAAATCCACAAACAAAAGCATAATCTATGTCCTTAAAGAGCCATTCATATTATCATCTAGAAGAAATTGGCATGATTCTCTATCAAACACACTTTGGGATGATCACATCACTCCAAATGCTTCCATAGGGACTTCCTTATATTTTCTTGTCTATGGGAAATAAATTATTTTTCCCTCAAATATCTATATTCCTTCCCTACAACTCACCCAAAAGTCTCGAGGAAAGAATGTCTCATCATTCAACGATATATCAATACCTTGTTGAGATTAGAAGAATTCATTCCAAGATAAAGGAAATTTTTGAGACTCATCAATAGATGGATGCTTGTTGGTTTGATAAGATATTTTTAGGTTGAGAGAATTCCAGGGTTTCGGATTTGATACAAATGGGACAAGCCACATCAGATGTTTTATTCAAATAACAACAATTATGGCTTGGGCCATTTGTTATCAAAGAGAAGATTGAGGAAAAGGTTGAGGGATGATTTTAGGGCTAAATTTCGCTCTTGGGCTAATTTTCATGGTTTTTCAAAAATGAGATTAGCTATTTTAAAAATGATTCACCCAAATTCATAAAATAAAATTATTTTACACCTTAAAATGTAAAATTTTATGAAAACTATATAAATCCTTAGAAATTTAGATATTTACAAAAATATTGCCAATCATTTATAGTTGGCATATGAAGGATTAATAATATGTTGCCAAGGTTTCTACATTTTAAAATATTTCCATCCTTAAAATCATCCCTAGAAAGGTTCTTATCGATTAAAAAAACTTCAAGGGGAAGTTGACCTCCTCCCTGTTAATGGAATGATTCTCAAGCCATACATCAACTAGCCTTTAGGGAAACTCTTCCTTTGACATAGTAAAATTTCATTTTTTCATTTCCTACTCAGGTTCCTAATTTTTGTTTCCAACATTTTTATATCTTGTTCAATTTCATATATTTTTGTTTTTCTTCTTGAAAACATCCATCTCAGGTTTCTCGAATTTATGATAGTGAAATATTGGTTATACTTCTAAATAGTAGCACAGTTGGTGTCAGCAACCTTATAAATTTGTGACTTGGCTTCAAGATACATCCCATTTTAATCATGTTTATTTGTCTTGCACTACCACAAGTTAGATATAATAGAGGAACATATTTCATCAATATACAAAAATGGTACAATGACATAGAGAACCATGGACCTTACCTAAGAACATACCATTGTATTGTGTTAAATAAAAAGAAATTATTTGGGAGAGACATCTATAGTTTTTCAGAGAACGTTACTCTGAGAGTTTTCTCATCGATAATCAAGTTAGCAAATCTCACTATCATAGGTCTCATCCCTACTGACTTTAAAGGAGAGCTAGAATCCTCCATCACCTCTCTAAAAAAGGAGAATCAAATTTCATAAAAGGTAAAAGTATTGAGGAATTCCATATCATGTGGGACATGCAAGTATCTCCATAGGGCTATGAATTGCTCACTAGTAGAAAATCAAATCTTGTGACAATAGGATGAAACCGTTGGGGCTATGGTCACTTGTTAGAAGCATAGCAATACCATATAAATGCACCATAACATGCATTTTCAACATTACTAATGTTTCATCCTTCATAATACTCCCTACACCTCCTCTTAGGTCATTTATTATATGTATATGATATCAGTGAAAGGTAATTTGGTCTGAGGTATGGTCCTAACATATTATGTGTATCATTCAACATGTATCTCATCAAAGTCTAAGTTATGGGACTTATTAATTGTCTCTTGGGACACGCATGATAATAAAATATTCCCCTGAAACATGTGTTGATACCATCTTGAGATAATTAGTCCTTCTGGTGTGTCTCCATTTGTTGTGCCAGATACTACAACCCTCCACTTTCCCTGTAATTCATTTGTAATTTTTTCAAAGCCAGATCCCTTACATTTTTTACTTGATAAGATCCTCTAGACTTTTCTTTAGATCTAATATCATCCATCAATTTTCACTTCCCTCAAATCACATTTCTCAAAAATAAAACACTTAAGAAATTATCTCAAGCAAGTCCTTCGGATTTTCATCCAAGTTCTTCAAAACTCCTCCAATGCACATTGTAGGAGCTATCTTAAAATCCTTTGATTTACATGGGAGGATTTCCTTCTAACTCTTCAAAATGAGATACACCAAGTTCTTTTATTTTATACGACCTTGCTTTGATCACACAAGCTAGATGAAACTCCTTCGATGAAATTAGAGGAGTTAGCTCCAACTCTTATGATTTCATCGGAAGAGTTTCATCCATTTGATCCGATATAACCAACACACTTCATGGTAAGTTCTCCAATGCATATCATAGGAATTCCCATTAAGTCCTCTGATATACATCGGGGGACTTAACCTCAACTTTGTCGATGTTAAATGGAACCCACTTCCATTAAATGTTGATTTCACCTAAGAATATAAATACATCTCTCCCCCATTTTTTTTCTATCTCACCAAGCTCCATGGATAAGAAGGTATCCCTCAAAAAAGAGAATGTTGAGTTCCAACCCGAGCACCCTCAATCGATCATGACCATCCATGTGGCATCTAGCAGCCAGATAAGTCCTCGATCCACCACCTGCAATTTAGGGTTTTAGGGTTATTCTCCATTTATTTTGTTTTTAGGTTTTACCCTTATAAGATATAACTCCCACCATGACCACTAATATTATATGCTTGGAATCCCTACTACCACAACACTACACCATCCTTCTATTAATATCTTCGAATCTCACGAAACCATTCCTAAGATTTCACTGAAATCTATGCCATGGTATGGACCTACTATTGCCCCCGAAAATACCTTCATCCATTGTAATCCCTAAACATTTCCCCCAAGTATGGCACATCAATGCAAATTGAAATCTACTTTACTTGACAAGTCATTCGATTCAAGATTTGTTTCCATGATTTGTCTAAATCAATACGATGGGAATTAGTGTCAAAAACCATTAAAGCACTTGCATTAACACCATCATTGTTGACATAGTTAGGGTAAATTACCCTTAACTCCTTCAATAACATTGGAGGGGTTTGTATTAACTCCTCCGGTTTGATCAAAGGATTTACCCAAAACTTTGTTGATGACATATCAGGGAATTTCAAGGTAACCTTGGTAATGTATATCATAACACTTCCCAAATCAGCACGATTCACATCGGAGGAGTTGATCTTAACTTTATCGTTTTTCTTTAGCCCTGTGAACTTGTCAACAACTAGACATATATTCATTTGAGTCCTTAATACCAACTTCATTGATGGTCATCAAATCACTTATTAACATCTCCTTCGATTTGCATTAGAGGAGTTAACATCAACACCTATGATTTTACCTTATGGGCTCATTTTTAGTTATTTTCTCCCTCATTCTTCACCATATTACTCATGAATCCCGCCATTATCTCATCATCCTCAGGTGACAACTATCCACCCAACATTAGCACTAGTACTTCCTCAATTATGGACTCCAAAATACTTAATAAAATTATTTCAGGACATACATTGGTTTCATTTAGACATGAGTGAGAATGAATATGAAACTTTGCAATTTTAACCACAACACATAAAATTCAACTTAATCAATGATGTATCATCAATAAATCATAATTATATCATCAATATATCATAAACATATAAATATAATCATTATCACATCAACAAAATCACATCAAATTTACCTGGGTAAAATTTACGTTGAAACCAAAATGGAAGAAACCACTAAATGATTTCTTATATATCAAAGAATAAATTCATTGGAAGAACCAACTTTCAATTCTTCATATACAAATGGAAAGAGGTACCAAGCTAATAGGATTCAACTTGAAGGAATATACAAATCTATGAATTCGTTGGCTTAGCGGAAGGAGGCTACAACCACTTGATTCTCGGGATCTAATCACGGAAGCTCCAACTCTCTTTGTTCTCTAGCTCCAGGGAGGAGGCTACAACAAGTTTTTTTTTCCCCATGCTTGTGAAATAGAAGTGTAGACCAACTATCACTAACATAATCACTTCCCCTATCACATCAATAGGTAACCTGTCACTACCACTGACATCAGCACCTTCCGCTTTCGCCGTTAACTCAGCGGATCCTCTCAAATGGGTCACGTAACAAGGAAACCTCTCAAATATATTTCCAATATCACAAATACATGCCTATACAAAGAATGTACCAAGATCACCAACATAGGATCAAAAGTTATGTGTCTCAACCATGTACCAAATCGTGTACCAAACCATCCGGCTTGTACCATGCCAAAATCAATGCGTGTACCACAATATGCAACAGCGGTGCCAAATAAATTGGATCAAGCGTACCTCAACATGTACCAAACCATTCATCAACCATGCACCAAAACCTGTATCAATATGTGCATCAACAATGTACCAACATTTGTACCAAATTGTGCATTAACAATGCACCACAACTAATACTCCAACCGTGCATCAAGCATGCACCATAACCATGACCATAAACCGTATCGTCAACATGCAAAGTACCAATATTGTACCATACCATCTATCAATACATGTACATCAAAACCATAACATGTATCAATCATGTACCATACCATGTACCAACCATGCACATAAACCATACAAGTGTCTCAACTATATACCATATCATTCCATGCACCATATATAATATAATAATACCATGAAACAAAAATGTACCTTATCAGATATACATCAACCAAAATGTACCATACATTCAAAATGTGCCTCAAGTGATATACCAAATCTCACAAACACATACCTCAAGCATGATCCTCAATATCGCTAAGATGCAACCTCATAACATGAAAAACATACCTTTCTTAATTGATATGTTGCCTATGGAGCATCCACACAATAATGTAAGCAACCTCAAAAACCAAGAATAAGAATCCTCCTTCACTTCTGTCTTATGCTTGTGGGATGAATACTATCTGTCACATGGGGCCTCACATGGCGTGCCCTAGGAAACTAGTCTAGGTATCATGGACACCCTATGCTGACACGAGGGTCTTAAATTAAGGTTTTACCAAAACCCTAAACTCCTATGAAGCTTCAAAACTTTGTCTCTTTCCTCACACTTTCTTCACTGCCTCACACTTTCCATCAAATGCATTAATAAACCAATTTACTAGACCATAACATTCTCAGAAGATCGATTGTCAATGTAAGTATGTGTGTGCACTATGTGAGAATCCTTGAAGTGTTTATATAATTTTTCATAGTAACCTCTTTGCTTAATCTTAGATAATAACATGTGCTTTCTTGTCACAACCACTTTACCCATTCATTCATTGACTTCTAACTAACTAGCGACTTCTTGACCATTCTTCGGGAGGAACTTCCAACTTCACAAGGTCATATTTCCCTAACATTGAGGAACCACATGGTACCATATCACCAGAAATGAAACCATGATTTCTATCCATATATGAGTGCCTTTATTTCATTTACATTGTCCTTTGTGTCTATATTCACGTAATCAACTTTAGACACAATAGCCACCTACGGGGATTCATGTAGACTTCATAAAATATACCAATTACATCTTCCGACATCAATCAATCCATCAAATAAAACTAACTCACCATCAATCTAAACCACATCTTTGGGTATTCCATACTTCTCAGAGTTATCAATCTCTAAGGATTGACATCAATGAAAACAAAGCGTCAACAATCTCCCCTTTGGCATTGATGGTAACATTGATGGAAACACTCGCTGGGCTGCTCATCTCCCCTCGTGATCATTGCTTATCAATGTTTCTCACTCTCCCCTTTGACACAAATGGCTCTCACCTTGGATTTTCTCCCCATGTCTTCACGCTTCTTTTATTTCTTTCCACATGTTAGTGTCCTCATGTTTCTTTTCAAATTACTCTTCTCTTTTTGATAGAAAAGAGTGACTCCCCTTGAAAGTATACCTTCTTTGGATAGTCATTTTTTGACTTCATGCACTTGACTCTTGCTCTTCTAATATTTCTCTTTTTCTTCCTTTGACATCATGGGAAAAATGATAGCTCCCATGTGGGTATCTGCCCTTTTGCATGCCTCTAATGACATTTATTTCTGATGATTTCTTCCTTGATTCCTGCACTTGAGATGTTGTATGGAATAAATGCAAGTCTATATATGTTTTCTTTCCTGACACTTTATGTGTTTTCTCAAAATTTCCCTCAAATTCAACAATAAACCAAGATACTATACCATAACATTATCATGAGATAGAAGTATATTCAATGTAAGTGTGTGAACTTATGAGAGACTCCTTGAAGTTTATTTATATACTTTCATAGTAACCTCGTTCCTTAATATTTGGGCTTCTAGTACTTTTTGCCACAACCACTTTATGCATTCATTCATTGACTTGTAACAACAGGGCTTCTTGACCATTATTTGGGGATTTCAACTTCACAAGGCCATATATCTCTAATCATGAGGAACCACGTAGTGTATATCTCAAAATGACATGGCAATTACTATGCATCTGTGTGTCTTTCTGAATTTACACTATAATTTGTGTCCATAATCATCAATCAGCTTTGGGTACCATAAACACACCTTTGGGGCTTCATGTTGACTTCATCAAATTCATAGATCATATCTTATAACATCAACCACTCCATCAGTGACAACTAAATCAACGTCAATCTCATGCGTCTCTGGCTTAGAGCTTCTGCAAGGGTTGACATCAGGCTCCAAAGGTTAGAAAATAATGACTGACCAATTGTCCAAACCGGCTTAGATCAACATGGTTATAAGTATTTTTCTCTGCTTATCTTTTGTTTGTTGCTGTGGGCTTTAGACATGTCTCCCAAGAAGAGAGCGAGTAAATTTCTGTTGATTAAGGTTGGTTGTTGATGTCGGCCCTTGAAGAAAGACCCATAGAAAAAGGTTTGTGTAGTAGATTTAATAGTGTTTGATGTAAATATGACTCATATTTATTTTTGTCATGGTTGATAAAAATTGGATGCGGCTCAAAGTAGTCCCCTTATGGTATCTGAGAAAAACGCTTTAATGAAATAGAAAACAATAATGGAATAATAGAATGAATAAAGTAATTTTCAAGGACAATATCCTATATGGATATTATTTTCATCATTAGAGTGGTATGTGAAGCGTACATAATTCCACAGTTAGAAGTTATAATATGAGAAAATTTGAGAGACCCAGGTTTAATTAATGGAACCCGAAAGTTTGTTGATAAGGTAATGGTATGAGTTATGAAATATATTTCAGATAATACTATTCTATATGGATATTATGTCATGCCATTTCATGAGTAGTATGTATAACATCCACCATAACTCCTCATGGTTTTAGAGTTATGGCCTTCTGAGGATGGAGGACCTCATATGTCATCTAGAAGCCCCAAAAGGTCAAAATAATCAAAAGTGGTTTAAGAGATTTAAAAGGTAAATAATAAAAGTGAAGTTATGAGTGTATTATAATTCAAAGTGAATACAAAATAAAATTATTTCAATAATATTTTTAATGGAGAAATTAGAAGTGGACCCAACCCTAAAATAAGGAAAAGTGCAGAAGTGACCTAGAGATGTTTTTTAAAGAAGGAAGCTACTTGGAGAGTATAAATAAAACCCAAGGCTCTCTCATTTTGAAACACACTTGAGAATATTGAATATCTATAGGTGTATAAAGGTATACAAATGGAAGTGGACCCAACCCTAAAATAAGGAAAGTGGGACCAAGTGACCTAGAAGATGTTTTTAAGGAAGCTACTTGGAGAGTATAAATAAGAGGCAAGGCTCTCTCATTTGAAACACACTTGAGAATATTGAATATCTATAGGTGTATAAGGTATACAAATGATATCTAAGCCAGAATTCTGAGGAAAGTGAAGAAAACAAGGCCGAAATGCAAGGAAGGATAAATTCTTTTGATGGTGCTTTCTAAGGTATGTTATTTTCAGGTCATCTCACCATTTTCGCTATAACTTTTTTTTCTATAATGATTCAGATCCTGACATTTCTATTCAAGTGATAAAACATATCCAAGTATATATGGTTAAAATTTCAGCTTGTGGGTCGTTGTATTTTGGGAGTTACCTGTGTGGAAAATAGGGTTTGTGGCCAGTCCTGAAACTAGTAAAAATAAGGTGTTTCGGGTAAAAACGTCATAACTTCTTCATAAGAGATCCAAATTCAGTGAGACAACTTATTTTGGTTAGGGTATCATATTTAGTATTCTGTGTAACAGTTTCATATCATTTCATCAAATATTTTGTGTGGGGCATGCTCTACAAGGTCGCTCTCTAGAATAAGCCATAATTCAGCAAGGTATGCCATTTTTGCTATAACTCCTTTTCTGAGAGGTTCCAAGTAGTGCCACTTGGAGGAATTTCACAAAACACACTGAAGAAAATTTTGTATCAGTTTTAGATCTTTATACATTACAGGTTCAAAGTTATGATTACTTCAAGTTAGGGTTGTTGACTAATCCAAAACTAGGCATGTGAGACTAAAGAAATGTTTGATGAAAATGCTAGTCTCTTGTTTTTAAAGTTAAGGAAGATTTGTAGGAATGTGATCATTTACACCAGGTCTATCACAGAGCTACAAAGTATATTTTTATGATAAAATTGATGAGGGCTTTTGGTTGTGGCACATGTTG
>SNQJ01S0168789.1:8304-26429 GCA_010110895.2 Picea sitchensis | reverse complement strand
ACGATGAAAAGAGATTAAGAATTAGAAATTTCTTAGAAGCACCAACCCGTCCGTGCACCCAAAAAAAATATTGCATCCCCTTTCAAATGAATACTTGGAAAGGATAACATACTTGTGCGTAAATCTTAGTTTAATTCGTAGTAATGACAAATATTCTCCAGATTTCAGACATTAATGACAATCTTAACGGTTCCTGGAGGATGGCTACTAGCATTAAAGCTTAATTATTGCATATTTGGAAACAAGTACGAAGGAAGCGGTGATAGCGAAACTGATTCCAAGAAATACCAAAGTATGGAAAGCGGTCGGGTGGGTTACAAAAGAAAAATGACAGAAGATATACCCAGGAGACTTGAAGCGTCGATGGTCATATTGCATCTTAGTTACATATCGGCCGTCAATTTGTATGTCGCAGAATTTGTAAATTGACAAGCGGACCTGCGGGCTGGCTGGCTCAACATTGCACTTTCATTGTTTTGTGTCCTCCAAATAGCACTCGGAGTTCCGCGATATATATATTGACATATGGAATCGAGGGCTGGTGGGTTCAAGATTGCCATTGTTTAGGGATGGCAATCGCTATCAACTATCTAACATATCTAAAAACATTATTTCCAATACTAAATTATTAATATTACATATTGATATTGCAGAATTTTATTAGATGAGAAAGTTTGTACAATCTGGTTGGGTGAGTTATTTAAAAGTTTTGCAACAAACGAACAATACATAGTAGGCATGTACTTTTATAAAGTATGGACATGAGATTTTATAGAGCATATGTGGATCCCTCATTCCATAATTAGGCACTTTTTCGATTGCGGGTTCTCGACCTAGCGAGCTAAAAATTGAGCCTCTATTGTTTTGTGTCCTACAAATAGAACCCACACTTCCGCGATATACAAATAGATAGGTGGACTTGTGGGTTGGTTGGTTGAACATTGCACTTTTATTGTCCCATAGCGATTCCGTATTTTTTCCATATTTAGCCAGTTTTTTGGATCGGGGGCTCTTGGGCTAGCGAGAAAAAAATTGGGCCTCTATTCTTCCATTCTCTACAAATACCACCCACAATTCCGCGATATACAAATTTATAAGCAGACCTGCAGTAAATTATTATTGTTAAATATTGATATTGCAGAATTTAATTAGACGAGAAAGTTTGTACAATCTGGTTGGCCAAGTGATATAAAAGTATTCCGAAAAATGAGCAATACATAGTAAACATGTACTTTTATAAAGTATGGACGTGAGATTTTATAGAACATATGCGAATCCCTCGTTCAATACTTGGGCAATTTTTGGATCGTGGGTTCGCGGCCTGGCAGGTTGAAAATTGAGTATCTATTGTTCCGTGTCCTACAAATAGCACCTACACTTCCGTGATATACAAATTGGCAGGCGGACTTGCGGAGATGAGTCTCTATATAAATTATGGACATGAGATTTTATAGAGCATAGGCGGATTCGTCATTCCATACTTAGGCACTTTTTGGATCCCAGGTTCACAGCCTGGTGGGATGAAAATAGAGTCTCTATTAACATGTACTTTTATAAAGTATGGACATGAGATTTTATAGAACATATGTGAATCCCTCATTCAATACTTGGGCAGTTTTTGGATCACGGGTTCGCGGCCGGGCAAGCTAAAAATTGAGTATCTATTGTTCTGTGTCCTACAAATAGCACCTACACTTCCACGATATACAAATTGACAGGCAGACTTGTGGAGATGAGTCTCCATATAAAGTATGGACATGAGATTTTATAGAGCATATGTGAATCCCTCATTCCATACTTAGGCACTTTTTGGATCCCGGGTTCGCAGCCTGGTGGGATGAAAATAGAGTCTCTATTAACATGTACTTTTATAAAGTATGGACATGATATTTTATAGAACATATGTGAATCCCTCATTCAATACTTGGGAAGTTTTTGGATAGCGGGTTCGTGGCCTGGTGGGCTAAAAATTGAGCATCTATTGTTCTATGTCCTACAAATAACACCTACACTTCCATGATATACAAATTGACAGGAGGACTTGCGGAGATCAGTCTTTATATAAAGTATGGACATGATATTTTATACAGCATATGCAGATCCCTCATTCCATACTTAGGCACTTTTTGGATCATGGGTTCGCGTCCTAGCAGGATGAAAATAGAGTCTCTATTATTATGTGTCCTATAAATAGCACCCAGACTTCTGCAATATACAAATTGATAGGAGGGCCTACAGGATGCTTGGCTGAACATTGCATTTTTATTTTTCTATAACATATGTGGATCCCTCATTCCATACTTGGGCACTTTTTGGATTGCGGGTTCATGGCCTGACAAGATGAAAATTGAGAATCTATTGTTTTGTGTCCTACAAATAGCATCTAGACTTCCGCGATATACAAATTGACAGGCGGACTTGTGGACATGAGTCTCTATATAAAGTATGGACATGAGATTTTACAGAGCATATGCGGATCCCTCATTCCATACTTAGGTACTTTTTTTATCGCGGGTTCGTGGCCTGGCAGGCTGAAAATAGAGTCTCTATTGTTCAGTGTCCTAGAAATACCACCCAAACTTTTGCAATATACAAATCGATAGGAGGACTTGCGGGTTGCTTCGCTAAACATTGCATTTTTATTCTTCCGTAGTGATCCCATATTAATTCCATATTTAGCCACTTTTTTTTATCGGGGCTCTGGGTTGGCTGGATGAACATTGCACTTTCATTGTTTCGTGTCCTCTAAATACCACTCGGACTTACGCAATATGCAAATTCATAGATGGACTCGAGGGCTGGCGGGTTCAAATTTTCCATTGTTTATGGATGGCAATCCCTATCAACTATCCAACATATCAAAAAACATTATTTTCAATACTAAATTATTAATATTACATATTGATATTGCAAAATTTAAGCAAAGGACAAAGTTTGTTCATTTTGGTGAACCGATTGATATAAAAATTTTCTGACAAATGAGCAATACATAGTAAACATGTACTTTTATAAAGTATGGACATGAGATTTTATAGATCATATGCGCATTCTTTATTCCATACTTAGGCACTTTTTGGATCGTGGGTTGGCGGCCTAGCGGGATGAAAATTGAGTTTTTATTGTTCTGTTTCCTACAAATAGCACCAAGACTTCCACGATATACAAATTGACAGGCAGACTCGGGCTGGTTGGCTGAACATTGCACTTTTATTGTCCCATAGTGATCCCGTATGAATTCCATATTTAGCCATTTTTCTTTTATCAGGGGCTCTGGGGATGGCGGGCTGAAAATTGGGCCTCTATTGTTCTGCGTTGTACAAATACCACTCACAATTCCACAATATACAAATTGACAAGGGGACCTGCGAGCTAGTTGGCTTAACATTGCAGTTTCATTGTTCCATGTCCTCCAAATAGCACTTGGAGTTCTGCGATAAACAAATTAACAGATGGACTTGAGGGCTGGCAGGTTCAAGTTTGCCATTGTTTACAGATGTTAATCCCTATAAACTATCTAACATATCTAAAAACATTATTTTCAATACTAAATTATTAATATTAAATTTTAATATTGCAGAATTTAATTAGATGAGAAAGTTTGTACAATCTGGTTGGGTGACTGATATAAAAATTTTCCGACAAACGACCAATACATAGTAAACATGTACTTTTAGAAAGTATGGATGAGATTTTATAGAGCATATGTGGATCCCTCGTTCCATAATTGGGCACTTTTTGGATCGCGGGTTCTTAGCCTAGCGGGCTGAAATTTGAGCCTCTTTTGTTCCGTGTTCTGCAAATATCACCCAGAATTTCGCAATATACAAATTGACATGCGGACTTGCGGACTCCACGTCTCACGGGTTCAAGATTGCAATTGTTTAGGGATGTTCATCCTATCTAACTTTATCTAAAAACATTATTTTCAAATACTAAATTATTAATATTAACTATTGATATTGTACAAGTGAATTACATTAAATTATTAAAGGATGTTAAATCGCTTATTATTTAAAAAATGAAGCAAACAAAAGAAAGTTTTTTTTTTAATTCTATCACCGCAAGCATAACAAGGACCAATTTGAATTTTAAGGCCCTCTTGTTCATATGATAGCACAATTGCACTCCGCATAGTATATATTCATTGATTTCAAATTATTCCAGGATATTAATTTTGCCAAGTTCATCGAATAAGCAAAAATGCCAAAACAACGACCAATTTGAATTTTAAGAGCCTCTTGTTTCTATGATAAGATAGTTTCACTTCGCACAATATATATTCGTTGATTTCAAATTATTTCAGAACAATAATTTGACCAAGTTCATCGATCAAGGAAATCTGCTAAAGCAAGCCACATAGTACATTTGTGTCACAGCGCCATAGAAATTATCAGGGGGATCTGCAGGTCAGCGAGCTAAAAAATTCAATTATATTGTTTTGTGTGCTCCAAAGAATAGTTGGATTTCCACAGTATACAAATTGACAGACAAAGCAGATAACCAAGAACCAACCATACTTTAAACAGGCCGCAAGCAAGTTCCCATAAGGTTCCATAGAGTAGAACCCATCGACCTTTGCACCAAATAATTTGATATACAAATAAAAGACGTCGCCGCATTCGTTTTCTCTTGCTTCTGGTATCTGTTGCCAGTAGAAAATAACCGGGGCCATGTGATATATTGGGATTACAGAGATATGGGCCAAGTCTAACGAACATTCATCTGGATGTTCAACAAATGTTACAGAGACACATGAGGTATTTTTTTTTCCTGCCAAAGTTTGATATATTTTTATTTTTTCCCCTTCTTTAGCCGATATTCAAAATTGCATTGTACTCATTCAAGGTGAATTTGTTGTGTATCTGAAGTTGTCGTAGCATGTAGACACTGCTTTCCTTTTTCTGTAGATACGTTTCATACGACAACTCTGCCAACTCAGGAAGCACATTTTGTAACAGAGGTTTCCTAACCATACAATGCACAGTTGTGTTGCCCACAGTTCAGATAACAACATTCATGCAATGTCCATATATATATGGACATTTTTCACCGCATCGCAGACAATCAATCGTATCATCACTTATCAAAGAGGAGGCAAAAGCAGCGGAGTTGCATTTTTCACATACAGGCTCAAAGGGGGTTGATTACACATTGGTTGCAACTAAAAGACCTTCAACCTGGGAACACGAGCAAAGGGATTAATGCATTGAACAATATAATACACAACTACACCCCCCCCCCTCCCCTTTAAAAAAAAATAAAAATTAAGAAGGCACAGAAAATTGTTGAAGGTTATTTCTATAAGCAATGTGAGGATGATTTTGTGGATGTATGCGCACAATAGTAGTAGAGCTAGCTAGTTTCTTTAGATCCTCTACTATATTTGCTTGCAACTCTGTTACAAACATTGCCTGGGTTTTCCGAAAGATCCTTTCTCTAGCATCTCTCTTCTTTGTTATATTTTTTAACATCATAAGTGGAATCTGCCCTCTATGCAATTGTTGTTCCAATGAAGAAAACAAATCTGAATACGTATCTAACAATTGTAGCTGCAACATGGAACAGTGCAATATTTGTGTAACTTATTTAACATACATGCACATGCGAAAGTAAAGGAAAAAACTGAATATGAAAAGAGGTACCATTTCCTTGTCGTTGTCCGACTCTCCATCCTTTATATGGAGAATGTGTTGAGAGACAAATTTTATCGCCAGTGGGACAACAACCCCAATCGTTCCAATTGGGTAAATATCAGTGCTCTATGTAATTTCATTGATAGTCGAGTCCGGGATGAAATGATATTCTAAACAAATAGTAGGAATTTTTTCCACAATGCTTATTTCGTTGAGCGAAATAATTTGATCGCAATCACCACGGTCATATATTGTTTTGGGAAATATATTAAAATTTGTAATGGATACCCCATTATGTAGCAATATCTTTTCTGCATGTTTCTAGATAAGTTGTGGAGGAACAGTCAGTGTGACTGTCATCATGGCGTCCTTGTCTGTCACGTCAGCACACATAATGGATCTACTTTTGTTTGCCTTATCCAAGTAGGTGCTATAGACAACCATTATGTCCTCGACAAACACTTTTTCAGTTTGGCGGTTGTTCAAGCCCTCTATTGACAGTTCTTTGGATGTCACAACTCTAGACCTGATGACATTTTTTGAACAAGAAAACTAAAGTGAATGGTAGTGTTCTATAAGTACACACATAGTTTTGATGAACTATGGAGCTAGAGTTTCACAACCACACCTCTTAGTCTGTGGAACATGCAACATGTTCGGCGTCTCGCTTGTACTTGTTGATACTTCTTACAAGATGCAAACCATGTATTGCATATGAATTCAACATATAGACGAATATATAGCCCAGGAAATTTGTTTAGTAAACATAGTAAGAGTAGAGCGTATGCATCTTTATCTTTGGCCTTGTCGGTCTGTCGATGTCTAGGATGACTGATTGCTCATGCCCGTGTCACTAGTCCAACTTTTTATGATACAAGCATGTGCAAATGAACATCAGGACTAAACAAGCATATGCATTGTATATTTTCCATCGGAAGGACCAAATAGCCATAAAATTGTATGCATCTGAATTTTTTAACTGGAGAAATGTTTAGCAATAAACATGGCATGAGCGCGGGGCACCATGGCCAATCTGTATATCACGAGCCCCCGGAAGCTAGGGGATAAATCTTCAACCTACCAGCCTGGCACCCGCAATCGAGAAAGTGGGAAACTATGGAAGAAGGTAGAATCACAACCACATATGTGAATCTATTAGTCCACCAACCAGCGCACGAAGGAATTTTCGGAAAGCACATTGGGAAGATGAATTAGAAAACAAAAGGGATAATAGAAAATGGAAAAAGTAGAAATAGGGAACACAGAAAGGCCCATTACTGCAAAGTCATTGTTTTCAAGTCTAATATTATATGCCCCCACTCAGTTTGTATATTTAATTTACTAGCACACTTGGTATACCTTTTAGAAGATTGCACCACAGAGCCCTTTGTTGTTGCACAGAACAATTCATCTCTCTGTCCAAGCAACCTGTTTTTTCCAAGGCAACAACAACGAAGATGCAATGGACACAAAGGCAAGTTAGTATGAAGATAGACATCTAAAAGAATGAGAAATGGGTCTATTTACCCACCAAAGAGTCCTTCGTCCTATCCAACCATTATGTTTGTTTAAATGCAGCAATGCAGCACAAACACAATGAGCATGAACCAACTTAGTATGCAGGAAGGAACGCATGTAAGGAAGATAAGTTACCATGTAGGAAGGCACGCAATATGAAAAAATAGTACAAGCACGCACCTTTCTATATCCTCTTCATCTGATGCAGTCAAGACTCCCTCGTTTTCTCCAGCTACTCTGTTTATTTGAATGTGGGAACGCACAAAATTCAATGAACATCAATGGAAGATGGTATTCACCAGAGAAAAAGCAATATATACATACAAAAAAACTGACTGAACAAACAGTCTAGAAAGGTAGAAACATGAATCTTTGCGCTTCTCTATCCATGGTTGTGAACGTGTAGATTTTTTTTCCATGACCAAAATATATTACAAGGCACAAAATATCATGCAATTGCATGGCCGCAGCTAAACAATTTCGGGTTTTCCCTAGCAATTTATCCACATATTCCCTTTAACCATGTTCTTTATCCTCTACATAGACTTTTGTGCGCACAATACAAGTTCTCAGTTTTCTGTGGCAAACCACCCAAACAGGCTTCCAGACATCAAAATATAATCTTGCAAAATTTGTGTTGCGCATATCATATCTCAAGTACAACACAAATTGTATCGTGTGCACACCAGTCTATGTAGAGGAGAAAGAACATGTAATGTCATATCCGCACATCTGACCGTACATGGTTTATAAATGTAGCATGCATACATATGCTTTATTCCAACAAAGAAATAGTGGATATTGTAACTTCACATGTAATCCTCCAACAATTTTGCATGCAACTATTTTCTTTCATGGTAGGACTGGAGAACCAACAAAATCTCACAGAATAAAAGATATCGACCTCAATAGACATGGAAAATAACACAACTGCATGTCGACTCATGGGTGCAGGGGCTGAACACCGTAATCACCCCAAAAGAACAACAATAATCCAAAAAAAAAGAAAAAAGAAAAGCTCCAACCACTGTCGTTGCACCCCAACCCTGCAAGGCTGAATCAAACAAAAGAAAACAGCAAGGACCAAAGAAGTGAGAAAGAACAAATAGGTCGAACTACACCCCCAGGGCCCCAAAGCACAAACCCCAACCAAACAAACAGAACCAGCAACCCACGAACCAACGAACCAACAAGAACCACTGATCCAATGAACAACATATGTATCTCCAACGATTACGAAACTGCAGCCCAAGCACAGAAGGAACCGGAAACATACAAGGAACATGCAACTACAAATAAGCAAACATTCTTACTTGCAAACTGCAAACACTTAACAACAAACAAGGAATACAAAATGAAACTATGGCATCGAAACTTACTCTGAAACAATGAAATGCAAAAGTGTAGGTCGAATCACGAGTGAAACAACAACAACAAGCAACTGACAAACTAGCGAAGAAGAAGCACTCACCGAACCAGTAAACAATGTATGTAGCTTCAACGATTACAAGGATGAAACATACAAAGGCAGCAACCAACAAACCAATGAAGAAGAAGCACTCACCAAACCAGTAAACAATGTATGTAGCTTCAATGGAGGAACAAGGATGAAACATACAATGTTTGTCGAACTGGCGGTGGACAAACAAGACTATGCAAATTCACTGTAACTGTATAGAAAATTTCGAGGAAAAATGTACTCCAAGAAGCGTATTTACATAAACATTTAAGACTTTCAGATTGTCTAAGGACCTCGTGGTATGCAAACATTTAAGTTGTCAAGGGTGTTGGAGGACGTCGCATCATGTAAACATTTATGTTGTCAATCCTATTAACACATCTCAGAATAAGTGTCAACACATTTCAACAAATATACATCTGCCAAAGATGCTATAAACTTTGGAATTCTCAATCACTACAAAGCTTGGATATCAAAACATTTCAATATGCTTAGTACATATGAAAACTTACGGATATTTTCGCCTAGCAGAAAATGTCAATACAAATGTTCGAACTAATGCTAGCATTAATCGACCTTCATGCAATATAGAGGAAAAATATATGATTAAAAAATATTGTCTACGAGAAAAACTTTGGATATGTTGCCATATAGTACATTGGGAATAGTGAATCTAGCAATAACACCTCCAATCTCTTATCCAATCAGATCAATACATATATGTTACTTTTTATTATATAAAAATATATGCTTCTAATTCCATAGCTCCAACAATAGGTATTGTGCATATATTTCGGGTCAAAGGACAAACTAATATGTAGTCAACGCATTATCATTCGCTATAGTCCCTCTATGCCTATGGCAGGGACTAATAATTCCACCCTAGAAGGCAAGTTGTGCATGCATCTAAATGATTTTTCAACGTTCCTCCCCGAAGCAATTCCCCACGAAATCCCAGAAAGCCACTTGCGACAACTTGGTGTTAACAAGTGTAATATGAGTAATTTTATTGTTTCCAAGGAGGTATGGAAAACATTAATAAAACGTACCTTTTTATTTTTCACGGTCGTGGACATGTGATAGAAAGGCAGTAGTTTAAAATCTTTTGGAAGTTTTTAGGTAATTTCTTTCATTTGATTTTGCTCGAAATTCGATGATGAATGGTTGGATCTGCATATTTGAGTGGCTAAGTTTGTATAATCCAAGTGTCCCATTGGTTTTTCATCACGCTGAATCCATTTATGCATTCAGAAATGCAATTTAAACAATGGAAAATAATGATTTTATCCAAATTTACATCACCATATTCCAACCAAAAAAACCCAAAAAGTAGAACGTTTAACCAACGCCCATAGAAAGTCCCCATAGAGCAAAAAATAATTCCACCCTAGAAGGCAAGTTGTTCACGCATCTAAATATTTTTCAACATTCCTCCTGAAGGGGTCAGAAGCAAAAAACACAAAAAGAACAAACAGATAATTGTGTTTCTCAATAATCAAACCAAATACATCTGGCTCGTATTTATAACGACCATGGAAGAATCTCGAGCATCGAGTGATTTATTGGAGGGAAATATCTGGAACCATCAGTGGATGTCGGTGGAGCTCTCTCGAAGTTTGGTGGTTGTTGGTAGGTAGAAATTAATACCTCCAACACTCCCCCCTAATTTCTACTACTAATTAAATCAATATTTTCAATGCCCAATGCTTCTCAAATTGGTCTTGTGCTAAAGCCTTTGCAAGTTGTCTCCTCCTTAATGAATACATGTCTTGGATAGGTCTTTATCTTATTCATTCCATCATCTTCATTTTCTATCTTCATATGGTTGGGATTCCTTCAATTTGCTACTTTATTTTACTAGCTTCCCCTCATCATAAATCACCTTGGAATTTTACAACTTACCCCTAACCATTACAATGCTCAGGAATTATCACACCATGTGGTTTCTATTTGATCACAACCTTTGCTTACTGGTGGTTTTGGCTGACCAAGATCCTTGCATGATGGGGAATTTGATTTACACAACATGCACTCACTTGAGTTTCATCCTCAAACATTTTTTGCTTCTTCTTTTGTACCTACATAACATTGATTAATGCTCAAAATTTTGCATCTTCCTTTTGCACCTGTAAACAATTGATCATTGATTTCCATATATGAAGATATCCATATACCGAGATACATGGGTACCATCCGTTGTACTCACTAGTTCTCTAGGTATCATTTTCATGTACATGGTTCATCAATATATTAGAATCCTTTAGTCATAACTTGATCCTAACCAACTCACACTCTGAGATTACTTAATCTCACATTCCTCCCCTTAATCAAATATCTAACTTCTCTTATTACCATCAAACTTAGATACGAGTACACCTACCACCCTCGTACCTACCTACCTAGTGTTTAATTATATAGCTTGATGCCACATCCACTCTTTATGCCTAAGAGGGATGCACACTACATGATCACTCTAATCCATGTAGGTATGTCTCAACAGGGCTTACTAAACACATGGGAAATATCACTTGCCTTTCCTATGGCTAAGCTTTACAACTTTGGACCAAAAACCTCTAGGGTGTCGGGTACTACTGATCATGCACCCCTTACAACATATATGCATCATTTCATCTCAGGTACAAAAATTCCACATTCTTTACTAAATGCCCAACAAATTACAAGGCCATTACATATGCCCATTTACATCATATCATTAAGAATTACATAACTTCATTTGGAGTCTTCTTTGGCCTTCACCTCTTCGAACGAGAGTCTTTCTTCCTTGTCTTTCACCATCCATTTTTTTGTCTTCTATCATCCTTTGTCTTCTACATCATGAGTATGTCTTTTATTGCTTCTTGCATCTTGTTTTTCCTTTCAATATTCTTTATGGATATGTTTCTTGTTGGAGTTGATCAAGATCCAACAAGACAACCTATGAAAATGGATTGGAAAACTTAATTGACACACCACTTGCCATGATTTTACGTCACTTTAACATTTGATTTGGACTCAGCTTTTGACTAGCTTAACAAACTGACTCTCACTTTAACTTTAACTTTAACTCATTTTGACTCTTCTTGAGATTAATGACTTTACATTTCAAGACTCCTTTTCACAAAGCTTTTAGACTCATTCAAAGAATCAGTCTCTTGACCTTGACCTTCTCTCATTTGAACTCAACTCTTACCTTCTACAACTTGACTCAATGACCATTCCAAGCACTTTCAACAGTGCATTTGATTTTAGCCATATTACAATTACAAAATGAAGCTCTCACCTTACCAAAACATGGAAGACATTTACACCACTTGACTCAACTCTCTTGGGAAGATGAAACCCTCATGACCACATTTAACACAACAACCCCTCTTCATATCTCTTTAAACAAATACTTCACTAATGCTATTTATTTTTTTCAAGACCTTTGTAATTTCCATTAAAGTGACTTTGATTTCACTATTCTCCATTCTTATCCTCACAAAATCTTCCGTCACATATGGCAACATATGGCATTCCATTCATGTAACATTTAAAAAGTAAGATCCATATTGCCTCTTTTAATAAGTGCATACCTTTATGACGGTGATTTCCACTTTAAAAATCACTTTTCGAATGTTCCATTAAAATTTCCACTCTGCGATAACAATGCTTATCGCCACACTCATGAAGGCTCAAGATTTCCATCTCACATTCTCTCTTTGACTACAGGGGATGCTTCAACGACCCTCTGCTGCCAGATACTCCAAAACATGGCCAAATAAACAGGAGCCAGGTTAAAGGGTGTGGCGCGGCCCCCTTTTTCTAGGATTGTAATCATCCCGGCCTGTTTCCTTAGACCCTCAGCTGTCTTCTTCCTGCAATGATATAAAAAACGCCAACAAAACGATGCTCTCCTTAAGCAGGCACCGTCGGTGCATACTTTCAAGCTGCCTTCATGGTTAGTTGCTTACGGGACGTCTCTCCTTGAGATCTCACTGTTCTTCTGAAAGCTGCGGCTTCCTCAACTCTCTGATTCTCACAGCAACAAATTCTTCAGCTCCCACGAATCTCCTCAACATCACGCGAGACCTCCTCTACGTACTTTGAGGCCTCTTCTCTGGCTCCGCAGATCCTCAACAATTGCAGGATCTTCTTCTCAACACAATGCACAACATACTCGCAACCTTACGACACTCAAGGAAGCTCAATGCTCATCGTCCAACTCTCACTGAGAACAAGGCGGCTCCTTTCAGGATCCTGGGCCCTCCCGTGAGGGAGTGAGGCCCAGATCCAAGCTCTGATACCAAAAGAAGGGGTCAAAAACAAAAAACACAGAAAGATAACATAGAAAGAACAAACAGATAATTGTATTGCTCCATAATCAAATCAAATACATCTGGCTTGTATTTATAGCGACTATGGAAGAACCTCGAGCATCTAGTGAGTTCTCGGAGGGAAATATCTAGAACCGTCAATGGATGTTGGTGGAGCGCTCGAAGTTTGGTGATTGTTGGTAGGTAGAAATTAATACCTCCAACACCTCCCTAAAGAAATTCCAAGTGAAATCCCAGAAAGTCACTTGCGACGACTTGGTGCTAGGTCAGACCTAGTCTCCAAGGGCTTGAGCTTATCTTGATTGTGCATTCACACTTTGGCCCATGCCCATTGGATATGAAATATTCGATGTCCATTATGTTCAACTTTTAACTTTGGTCCATACCCATTGGATATGAAATCTGCAAGCGATATAAAGATACGCCAAGATAAGCCATTCATGCATTACAGGAACACCTCAACTCATCAAATTAAAAATTCGAGATGGCGATGAAGATCAAACAATTAATCAACAGCTTGTTACTGATTTTCAATGTAATGAAGCTTCTGCATTTCTCAGTAGCTCCAATACATGAGGATTATACTCCTGAGGTGTGGCGTCGTTGTGAAAATATTATATTTAGGAACGATAGCACCTTCCAGCATAATCTGAACCACGTTTTGGATTCATTGGTGGGGAATGTTTCTTGGAGTGGATTCTATACATCTAGTGTTGATGACGGACAAAACAACAATAGTACAGTTTATGGGCTTGTCCAGTGCAGGGGATATTTATGTTCTTCCGACTGTAAAGATTGTGCAGTAATGGAGAAATAAAAACTTGTTCAGGATTTCTACAACACATCTAGATTAATTGAACTAAACGACTGCTTCTTACGTTACGAAAGTTATAATTTTTACAACAATAATAGTTACAGTACCCTGAATGCTTATATCTGCAACCTAGGAAACACAAATAATGCTAGCCTTACAATTGATGCTACGGCCCGAATCTCTAATACTTCCAATAAAGATGTGGAGAGTCCCAAACTCTTTGCTGCAGATTCAATGGACGATTTTGGTTCACTTTCATATAAGATCTACACCATAGCACAGTGTATTAGATATATGTCCCGAGATAGCTGCAACGTGTGCTTAGCTTATGGCTTATTCGTGCCTGGGACTAGGTGTGAGTCGGTAACTCTTGGAGCAAGGTTCTTATCTTCAAATTTCCAATTGTGTTTCGACACTTTTCCTTTTTTCAACGTTTTCATCCTCTCACCCGTGTCGGCGCCGGCATCACCACCACCCTCTGGTATTTTCTTTCACCTAGTTTACCACAATTTACTAGTTATGTAATGATTTCATTTTGGTGAACTAAAACGTACACAATGTACTAAGAATTGATTTGCAAATTCACAATAGGGAAAAATGGGAGCATTCTTTCACGGTTGCCGCCTCCCCCTCCAGGATCGTTCGATATTTTGTTTTCACATAGTTTACGATGATAAGGAATCCAATTGTCTTGGAAAGATTTCATTTTAGTCCAATAAAACATAGCCGATTAACTGATAATTGAAAACATCATAACCAAATGAACACATAGTAATGAACAAACACAAATTGTATTTCTCTATCTGAATGAAATGCTTACATCGCCATGTTTTTATAGATAGTTTGGAAGAGTCTGGAAGTTCTGGAGAATTCACGAAAGATGGATTGTCGATGGAAAGTTCTGGACCATTCACAAAAGGCGTTGGAGGAACATTTTTCCATGGTAGGTGGGTAGTAATTTCTACTACTAATTACATCTTACATCAATATTTATAATGCCCAATGCTTCTCTCAAATACTCAAATTGGTCTTGTGCTAAAGCCTTTGTAAATATGTATGCAAGTTGTTCATTTAATCTGCAATGTCTCCTCCTTAACGAATACATGTCTTGGCTAGGTCTTTATCTGAGTCATGTCATCATCTTCAGTTTCTATCTTCATATGGTTGGGCTTCCTTTAATGTGCTACCATTACAATGATCAGGAACCATCACATCAAGTGGTTTCTTACCGATGCTTTTGGCTGACCACGAACCTTGCATGATGGGGAATTTGATTTACACAACACGTACTCACTTGAGTTTCATCCTCAAACATTTATGCTTCTTCTTTGTACGTGCATAACATTGATTAATGCTCGAACTTTTGCATCTTCCTTTTGCATCTGCAAACAACTGATCATTGATGTCCATATAAAAAGAGATCCATCTACCGAGATACATGGGTACCATCCGTTGTACTCACTAGTTCTCTAGGTATCATTTTCACGTACATGGTTCATCAATATATTAGACTCCTTTAGTCATAACTTGGTCCCAACCAACTCACACTTTGAGATTACTTAATCTCACATTCCTCCCCTTAATCGAAGATCTAACTTCTCCAATCAACAACAAACTTAGATATGAGTACACTTGCCACCCTCATACCTACCTAGTGGTTAATTCCATAGCTTGATGCCACATCCACTCTTTATGCCTAAGAGGGATACACGCTACATGATCACTCTAATCCATGTAAGCCTGACTCAACAGGGCTTACTAAACACCTAGGGAATATATCTTGCATATGCCTTTGGCTAAGCTTTACAACTCTGGACCAAAAGCCTCTTGGGGAATATAGCTTGCTTGTGCCTATGGCTAAGCTTTACAACTCAAAAAACTAGAGGGTATCGGGTACTACCGATCATGCACCCTTTACATCACTTATCATTATAGCATTTTATTACAGGTACAAGAAGCATTATTTACTAAATTCCCAAATTATAAACCCGTTACATATAAACCATTCAATATGCCCAATAAACCCATTCCTTATTATCACTATACATGTCCTATATCCACTTCTATCCGAAAAAGTGAGTGCACAGGCTTTGTATGCCTCTATCAAGAATGAAAACATAAAAAAGACATAGCGTTCTCTGTAGGTACTACAAGAATTCTGCCAACTCCAATTTGAAATCATACATGACTCGTATTACATTTAAAAAAAATTTGTAACACTCCAATAAGACATTTTACTTTCTCCATCACAAGACAAGAGAAGAGCATTGCGTGTTCCACTATTCTTCAAGAAAAAATTTCATTCTGAACATATTATGACAGTCCAGGACACCACATCCCGTCCTGAGATTTTGTCAAACACATATCCAATTTTGATAATGTGGGCATGCAGATTTTTTACCTTCCAGGAGAGCCTTCATCTTCACGCATCCTTGCAGCATCAAAGCATATACATTTATGGACAGTATTGAAAATACTAAGTGCCTCCTTTAATCGCCCTTCCTTGCAGAGTACAATAATGCCTTCGACAGAGCTAGACTTCTCCACGGTGATGAGAAATGTCCCATCGCAAGCTCAGAAAACCAGACTTCAAATTCGCTTTTGTCAAATAATTCCAAATGTCTGTGTGTTCCCCCTCGTATTCTCCCATGCTGCTCGAACTGGTATATTCAATCGTAGTTCACAAAACACCTAATGGTTTGTGTGCTATATTTTTCAGGTCGCATGCTCCCCTCAATTCGCACGACCATTCACCCTCACTCACCATTAATACTATCTATTTGAAAATATCTATTTTTGGCTTGTGATATGCGATTGGATATGGGTTTACCACACAACAACTAGCAACGTTATAGCCTGTGAAATAGCACAGGTTGGCGATGATCAGGAGAGTAAGCGAACTCGTGGATGGCAAACTCATTGAGTGGAGGTTGAGCCTTCTTGTTGCTTCCGCCCTCAAACTTCTTAATGCTCTGAACCTGTCCGCCCGGTCTAATTGTAGCATGAACCACCTTAGGATCACGTGCTTCACTTGCCTTTATTGCTAACCTAGAAGTTGCAGCTTCCTCATCTCTCCAAATATCTGCGCAGTCTCAGCAACACTCCTTTCTGGCTCACGACCCTCCTTGTAAGTTGCGGCTACAACTTCTGCTCCAACAACAAGACTACTCTCCTCCACTCATATCTGTACTACTGGGCGACTCCTCTCAGGATCCTGGTCCCCTAGGTCCTTCTGTGAGGGAGTTAACCAAATGAACACATAGTAATGAAAAAACATAAATTGTATTGCTCAACCTGAATGAAATGCTTATATCGCCATGTTTTTATAGACAGTTTGGAAGAGTTTGGAAGTTCTGGAAAATTCACAAAGAATGGATTGTCGGTGGAAAATTCTGGAGCATTCACGAAAGACAGTGGACTAACAATACTATGTAGTATGTGGTAAGTGTGTAGGTAGAGAAATTAGTCTTCCAACAATAATTATTGTCCAAATTTGCAGGAGGTAAAAGATCTAACGTGCTTCGGATAACTCTGGGCGTAGTAGCAACCGTGGTTGGATCGATTGCAGTCATAGGCCTTTGCAAATCAAATTTTGTTTCTATAAAAAAACGTTGGGAATGGATTTTTCGAACTGTTCGCCCTGAAATTGGTAATTCCTTAACTGTGTGCTTTATTTGGTTGCCTCTTGTGAATGGTTCGACCTATTTCTTGAAGAAAGATAAATGGACGCCTTGTGGTTGTTTTCCCACATGACATAAATGAAGGGGGCAGAAGTAGAAAAATAACACAGACAAACAGTAAAGAGAAAATAGATAAGTGTATTGCTCAATGATCAATGCGAATACATTTGCCTCATATTTATACAGCCTTTAGAAGACTCTAGACAATCTGGAGAGTTCTCACAGCAAAAATATCTGGAACTGTGTTGTCACCATCGGTGGGCTGTCAATGGAACTCTCTAGAAATTTAGTGGTTGTTGGTAGGTAGAAATTAATACCTCCAACACTCCCCCCTAATTTCTACTACTAATTACATTTTACATCAACATTTATAATGGTCAATGCTTCTCTCAATCCTTTGATCTGCAATGTCTCCTCCTTAACGAATACATGTCTTGGTTAAGTCTTTATCTGAGTCATGTCATCATCTTCAATTCATATCTTCATATGGTTGGGCTTCTTTCAATGTGCTACTTTATAACACGCGCTCACTTGAGTTTCATCATTTTTGCTTCTTCTTTTGTACCTGCATAACATTGATTAATACTCGAACTTTGCATCTTCCTTTTTGCACCTGCAAACAACTGATCATTGATGTCCATATAAAAAGAGATCCATCTACCAAGATACATGGGTACCATCCACTGTACTTGCCAGTTCTCTAGG
>SNQJ01S0168788.1:2887-20679 GCA_010110895.2 Picea sitchensis | reverse complement strand
CTGAAGGAATTTTTACAATAAGAAGGAATGCCAAAAAACCTAGACATGCAAAAAAATAACCCTAGGAGATGAAGCGCCAAAAGTCATGTGGGCCACGTTTGGGTAAGTGAGTACATCAACTTCTCGGGGTCGTAACTTTTGCATACGATCTTTGTTTTAGGCATGTGATATCTCGTTGGAAAGGTATAGTTGAGAAGATTCATTTTGGGGGCTCAATCATGATTTCTTCTATCATTGAGAACCTCGATCTCGAAAAACCTTCATTTGGGCCCTCAAAATGGCCCCAAAAGTTAAAAACTGCTAAAAATAGTAAATTGCAAAAATTGCCAGAAAATTGTTTTGAGCCAACCGGAAAAGGTGGTTGGCCACCGATATCCACTTGGATCAGTATCAATATGTGACAATTGTTTTTGGGATTCCAAAATGTACCCAGACTCGTTCAAAGAAGAGTTTGGTAGTGGCTTCTGCTGTGATGCTCTTATTGGAAGCAACCAGAATCGCCATCTTAGAAAAGTGATCGACAACCACAAAATCAAAGTCATTTCCTTGCTTGGTGGATGGGAGGACCGACATGTAGTCCATTGAGATGGATTCTCATGGTCTGTCAGGAGTAGGAAGAGGGGCATACATGCCCTATTTCTTAGTGGTTGGTTTGGCAATAACGTAGGCAGTGCAAGACCTTATATACTTGTTGACCTCCTGTCGATGTTTCGTCCAGTAGAAATGTTTTTGTAGCATCGCCACTGTCTTTTCAATGCCGAATTTTCCTGCAACCCAGCTGTAGTGGGCTTCCTATATCAGATTCGCTCGCTCAGTTGATGGAACACATATATGGCCTAGACGAAAAAACAACCCATCCTGAAGATGGAAATTATCGACAAGTGCCTTTGCACCCAACATTTGGTAGGTGGTGGAGAAGTCTGGGTCTGTCTCATAGAGTTGGGGCCATCCAGAGGTCTCATGTCCATAGGATTCTAGCACTGTGGCGAGTGTCGCGACTGGTGGTATACTGAGGCAATCAGTGACGCAGTTGGTGCTTCCTATTTTATACTTGATGTTAAGGTGAAATTGTTGTAAGTATGTGGACCAATTTTGGTGGCGATCATTCTGCAATTTTCCTTGAGTCTGCATGAACTGCAATGGCTTATGATTAGTGTCGATGATTGTCTCCCTCCCAAGAATCTAATGTCTCCACTAGCGGCAGGCTTGCACAATGGAGTACATTTATTTATCGTAAGTAGGGTACTTATGGACAACATCTGATAGTGTCTCACTATGATAGACCATGGAGTGGATGTGTTGTGTGATAACGACACCCACAACATAGTCTGAAGCATTAGTCTCAATATCAAAGGGTTGTTGTAGGTCTGGTAGTAAAAGTACTGGGGCTGAGCACAAGCGTTGCTTCAAATCATCGAATGCTTGTTGTTGGGTCCGACCCCACACAAATTTCTCCTTACCACCACCCCTGGTTATTTGGATGAGGGCCCATGCAATATGGGAGAATCCCAACACAAACCTGCGGTAGAAATTGGCAAGGCCCAAGAAGCTCTGAAGCTCAGTGAGTGTGGTTGGGGCTGGCCAGTCACGGATGACTTGGATCTTGGCTGGATCCACATGTATGTGTTGGCAGCCAATTCACATTTTTCTACTGTCTTATAAGATGCCTACACCAGTGTTTTGCAAACCTTAATTTTTCGTCACAATTCTCAAATAAAACGACACTTTTATTCTTTGCGTTGTTTGCACAATTACCTTCACTCTTGTTTTCACGACTGCAAGCGTGAAAACTTGGTTTTCAAATTCGCATTAAAATCGTCACTAAATTGTCGTTGTCATTCTTTTCGATATGCCCATTGCGTTTACATTTTACTTATCATTATGCAGTTGGCAAAACCTTTTGATCTGTACTCATTTGACATTCTTTGATTGATTATGTAATTTCGTTTCACAAATGATTGAGTTTGTGATACATTGGCGATTGGATTTACATGTTATTTGATCAATTCACTTGGCACATTAGCTTCATAAAAGCACATAGGTGTTATGGTTAAACCCTTGATATATATCATTTAATATGACACCTAGTTCGTGTTATCAAAACCTTTGGCATTAACTTGGTATTGGTTTCGATTTGTGTGTTTGGTTTTAAAACTATGACATAACTTTTGATCGCACGAATGTTTAAACCACTTACCATTGATTTCATTGGTAGATTGATTGGCATAATCGTTAACCTATATAGTAATGGGTTGAACAGATATTTGCGTCGGCGGTTGTACTGTAGATATGACTCTCGTGCATGTATGAACCAGCTCCACCACCTTCGCACAATATGTCATTAATGTTTACCCCTATCCCAGTTTCACCTCTGCTAGCATCGGGTAAACCTTTGAGCATTCTTCCCCTGCATAGGCTATGTTCAAACCCTGGCTTGTTCACATCACTTACCATCTTCTCCTCTCTATGGCACCGGTGGTGTGAATAGAGCCGAACAGTAATCAAGCCCTGCTACTGTTCGATAACGCCCGTAAATACTTAGAATATAACGGTTGGCTCATGTTTGTGCAGAGGTTCAAGGGTTTCAAATTGTTTGTTGCGCAGCAATTCACCCTTACCTTTGATGGATGCAGGGCCAAAATAGGTGACATTCAGCTTGAAATCAGTGAAGAGTTTATCAGCTCTGCCATAGGATTAGCAACCACGGACCAACGATGGTTTAAAAACTCTAAAGTTGATGAGGTGCCATGGCCGTTACTGTTTGTCTCACAAAAGGTCACATCCTGTGACAGAGGTATGCCTATTTCCACGCTTAAACCTAGGTGGCATGATCTTTTGATAGTGGTTAAACAATTTGTGACCTGTGAAGGTCGATATGGATTGGTTTTTCTTTATCACCTTCGACTGTTAATGAATTTCATGGGTTATCCATTGAACATGCCATTTATTTCCAGTGTAGTCTTTATAAAATGGCTAAGAGGTTTAAATGAGAGAAGGCCGATAGTAGCTTGTTTCACCATGGCTTGATCAGACTCATCGTCGTTCACCATTTAAACCTCCATGACGATAGTTGGAAATCTTTTCTCTCTCGGAATGGTTTTTTTGATTCAGAGTCTATCCAAATCGATAAGTCTGTGGTTAGTGAGACTAAGGTTGGGCCACCTGTGCCCTTTCATGCCCTTCTACCTTCTCCCAAACCCTCGGTCAGCCCTGATATCGACCTACCCAACGTTATAACAGACAAGGTTGAGGCTGTAAAAAAGCCTGTGAGCAAGAAGGTCAAGGGTAACCCTATTGTCGACGGCAAAGGTAAAAAGAATGCTCAACTTATATCAAGACTTGCCCGGAATAAACCTAAGCCAAATGTTGAGCAGAAGCCCATAGTCCTCGGTGAAGACTCAGACTCTGATATCGAGCGCGTCTTGGCTAGTGAGTACCCTTATTCCCAAGGTTTGTGCTCCGAGCCACCCTATGATTTCATTTCTAATTTTCTCCCGTGCTTAAAGAACAATCCTAGTTACCCAGGATCAAGCTACCTAATGAAACCCTCGGTGATTTAACCAAACCCTCGACTGTTATTTCGAATCACGAGAATTCGTTATGAGACCAATGTAATGTATGGCTAGAACGCTACTATACCGACGTTCCCTTATTACAGTCGAAAATCAAATCATTGGAAAACCAAGTTACAGTGTTGACAAGTGAAAGGGACAAGCTTCAAGCTAATGACAAGAAGCATAAAACCATTGGTTCCATCGTATTTAGGAATGTCAAATCGGCTACAACCTTTGTCAATTCCAAACTATCATGACCAAGATGTCTGCTCATTATCCAGGTATGAATTTCGATATCAATTCCGTTCTATGAATTGTTAGGAATAATATAATGAATTGAGTTTGGTTTTCAAATAGTTCTGTCCATTATCCGAAATGACTATGTCATGGTTGATTATCAAAAACGGTTATGTTGTAGATCCTATACATTGTTTTCATTTTGCTAAAATTAAATGAAGCTATGATCTGGTTACATGATTTGGTCGTGCCTAGTTTAGCAATTGATTGGTTTTCACTGGGTTTGATTTGTTTGTCTGTTGGTTTGATTTAACGAAACAAATGGTTTTTACTTTCGCTTGGATTTTGTTTGTATCTAACCTGAATAAGAGATTTTTACGCTAAAATTAGAACACAGTTCTGTTTTGATTTAACATGATGTTGTTGTCATTGGATATCAACGGCTCTGATTTAGTTCTTGTGATTTGATTGTTGAGACGATTTCATAGGATTGAATTGGCTTGATAAATACGATGTAGTCTATTAAGTTGGAAAAATGACTCTGTTTTGTCAACATTTTCGTTTGGATTTGGATTATATCTAACCTGTGCAAAATATCTCTTCGCCGAAATCATGGAACTGTGTTGATTCGTAACGACTATGTCAAACTCAAACTGTTCGATTCGCTCTTGTTTTGATTGGATTGTTGCGTATCTTGAGTTAGCACGATTGTTTTTATGAGTTGGATTTGTATCAAAAATAGACTTGATGCTACTCTGTTGATTTTAATTTTCAAAACGAGTTTGTTAAAATCAGATCGACATATGTTATTTCTGTTGAATTCGGATGAGAAAATTCGGTTAATAGTTCGTTTTGAAATGAATTCAAGTAACGATTTCGTTGAATGTTAACCGATTTTGTCTATCCCCAATTGGCAATAAAAAACGATTAGACGAGTCCCACAGACCCTGTTATCAACTGATTAATTCCATTATGATTTTTTTTGTGATAATTTACATATCATTTTTTATTTGATCCGCTAATAGCATGGATCGTTTGTTATGTTTAATATAGTGCGATTAATTTGAGAAAACGATCCTGTTAATTTGGTTTGGATTCGAAGTGATCTTGTGGATAGCCGAAACAACCTTTTGTGTTGATTTCAATTGGTCTATGGATCGATTTCATTACTGTCGGTTATCCAATATGATTATGTATACCCGAATTGGTGATAACATATGGAACAGAGTACATGCATCTCTGTATTCATTTGATTGATCTTAGTCTTGTTTGATCTTAAATTAGTATAACAATTTCAATTTGAATGATTCGTTTGTTTTTCAAACAGTAATTAGATACTTGTTTAATAGTTTGAATTTAATTCTTTAAAATTCGAATTAATTTTAATACGATTCTGTGTTTGATTTAGACCAGCTACAGAATCGCAAGATTCTGTAGCTAGTCTTTAGAATTAGATTTTTATCATTTTCATTAGCAAAATATCCTCTTAACTTGTCCATTTTTTTCCTCTTTCAGGTACATTCGAATTGCATTGGGCATGCTGGACAGTCTAGGAGATATTTGTGTGATATAGTTTTTATTTTAGGATGTTCGTTTAGTCAAACTTGTGATATCATCCCAGATTTTCTGTAAACAGTTTTGATAACTTCCACAGGGATGTTTTACCCTGTGAGAGGTCTTTAAATACTTATTATTTTTTTTAATAAAGGGCATCCTCACTTGTGGGAGAACCAGGCTATGGATTTATGATACAAACTGAGACGAGAGTTGATGTCTTGTAACAGCTTTCGCTTTCAATATATCAAACTTTTGTTTCAAGTTTTATGTATATCAGTTTGCAGTTGATTATAGACTACTTTGGCTATCATAATATATTGCAGGATGATATGATTTGATTAAAGTGTTATCCATATCTGATTTCTTTCATTATTTTAAAAGTACAACAATTACTTGGTTTCAGTTAATGAATCACAGATTTCTCTTCTTCGTTAATTGAATCATTTTGTATAGATCTTTGCATACAGATTTATCTAACTGTGAAGATTTATAAATCATAAGATTGCTGTAATTTTTATGTTTTGTTTGTCCTGTAATTATATTTGAAGAGCACATCAGCTTCCCGTTTACGAGGAGCTCGTGGATAATTCGGTGCGGGTTTCCTCCCTCCGATCAGCTAAGACAATCATCATACACAGGACAAACCTGGAGCGTTTCTTCAGGTTAGTTTGTTATTTATTTGATAGTTAATTTGTTAGTATAGCATAAGTAGTTTAGTTAGATATATGTGTAGTTTAGATTTGTAGTTAGAGTTAGTATCTTAGTTGTTTTAGTTTAGGTAGTTTTTACTTTATTTATTTTTCATAAAATCGTAAAAATAAAAAAACAATAGCTCTCGCTGTCTTAGGACAGAATACAAATGAGTTTTTCAGGTTTTCATTCAAATCTGTAAATTGTAAATATTGTACATTTGTGAATAAGATTTATTTATGTTAGTAGTTAGATATTTAATTTCTTAGAGTTAGCATAGTATTAGATAGTAAATTATATATATAATAGTTAGATTTGTTTAGTTTGTTTTAATAGTTATTTTTAGTTAGATTAGTTAATTTAGAGTAGTTTTATTTTGTTTTCTTAGGGCTAACGAAGCCGCTAAACCCGTCAAGGTGGGTTATCCCAAACGGCTTGGGTTATTTAGACAACTACGGACCGGATCCACTCTCCCAGTTGACGGACGATCAATTTCGCCCATCAACAAATGGCGCTAGAAGGAGGGCCTAAAAGTAATTAATGGCACGAGGCGGTCGCAAGACTCCTCCACCACCTAATCGCTCACCTATAGTGACTAGAAGCCATTCGAACGAAAATATTCCCCTTCAAACAACAAGCACATCAACCGATGATCCACGGATCACATTTGAGCCAGTGACTCCTAATCCCACAGGTGGTGACATACAAGAGATTGTTCGTCAATCTCTCATAAGAACACATAGTGCCTTAGCCCGTTTGAGGCAACCAAACCGTCCGTTGGACCAACCTTTGGATTTCTCTAATATCAGAGAACAATTAGGAGGCACTAACCTCACTGTGAATCCTACAGATCCAACCCTAAATCCTGTTGCAGGAGGATCTGGGATACCTCCTTCACCACCTCCATCATCTCCTTCCTCTTCTGGAGGAGATTCCTCTAACGAAGGTAGTTCCCCTTCTCAGCCTTCCACACCCACTACACCAATGGAAAACCAGAAAAACCCTGCTAGACCTCGGCTCGACCAGGATGCAGTAGTTATACCTGGAGCTCAGCATCCTTTACCTAAACATATGTAGAAATGGCTTCCCAAGTTTGACCCTGACTCAAAATAGATCGTTGAAGATCACATTAAAAAGTTTATGTTAGCTATAAGACTCCGCAATGTCGAGCATGAAGATGTTGTCTGTAGGTTTTTCCCCTATACTTTCGAGGTCAATGCATCTACATGGTACTTTGCCCAGCAACCCCATACCATCGTGTCTTGGGAAAAGTTTGAGTTGTGCTTTTTGGAAAAGTTCAGAGACGGTAAGCCTCTGGAAGTCCTAGTCATGGACCTTTATAGCTTAAGAATGAACCCAAAAGAAAAAGTTAAAGACTTTAATCAAACATTCTTAACACTTAAAAACTGAATCCCTGCTGATTCCATGCCCGCCGAGAATCTTATAATAGCATACTGCACTAAAGATTTGCATCAAAGTATAGCTATTTGGGTTAAACGATATAACAAAGCCACGTTGTTAGAAGCCTTCGAGGAGGCCAGCCAGATTGAAAAAGACATACTTAGTCTTAAAGACTCTACTAGCAACGAAACAGAGACTAGTTCTTCTTCCAAAAAGAAGATTAAAATCCTCCCCAGACCTACTCAAAGTAAAACACAACCTGAAAGCTCGGATTTAGAAAACTTAACTAAAGTTGTTCAAAAACTATCAAATCAAGTTATAGATTTGAAAAGGATGATCGAAGAAGATTCTTCGAGAAAAGGACCTTACGAGCCCCCGTTCCGGAAGCCTTTTCCTACCAACCGACCTGGTCCAACCACCGAAGGCCTTAATCTAGAAAGTCTGCAATGCCCCCTTCAAACAATTCTAGAAGCCCAAGATAACTTGATGCCTCCTGAGATTTCTGAGGAGGTAGTTGAACAAGAGACAGTTCAAGAAGAGGAGTCTTCTCCAAACATTTTTGGACACTTCTCGGATAGCATATTTCAAGCTAACTTCAAGACAGTACATCCCTATAATACCAGGAGTAAGACAACAAACAAACTTTCTTCCGAAAACACTACAACTTCGCCTCCAAAGCAATCTAAACCAGCTGAGACTAAACAGAGTAATGTGGACCCCAACTTAGATTATGATTTAGTTGAAGATCTTAAAAAGTTGAGAGCTAACATTTATGTTTATGAGTTATTGAAATTTCCATTTCTGTTACAAAAAATGTTACAGAATATCTCAGAGAATGGAAAAAATGGTAATTCAAATGGTAACAAGGTTGTGCAGAACAAAGTTCCTCAGAAGACTTCCACTAAAAAAAATCATGATCCTCAAGATAAAGGAAGCCTTCCTGTAAGTAATGTCAGTAATGTAAATAATGTAAATAATGTAGATAAAGTAGATTTAGAAACTGCGAGTAAAAATCCACAAGATACCACTCTTAGTACTCACAAAAATGTACCTCCATTTTTGTTAACTTTCAAAATCTTTAATAGAAACGTGCACAATTGTATGGTAGACTCAGGAGCGTCATCCAATGTGATGCCATGGTCTGTTTGCCAGAAGATTAACGCTGAATTTGAACCCTCCACCTTAAAAATCATACAACTTGATTGGACCAATGTTAAAGTTATAGGCGAACTAAAGAATGTGTTTATAAGATTATCGTCTAACCCCAAGATTCATCAAGTCATTGATATTATTGTTGTGGATATTCTAGAAGTGTATGGTCTGTTTTTAAGCAGGGACTGGTCGGAGCAGCTACACGATTATTTCGCGACAAATTGGTCTCACCTATGGCTTCCAGACAACAGCAAGCCTAACAAGATCAAGGTAAATCGCGAACGCTACCTTAAGTTCACGGTCACAGATTTGAACGATCCCAACGAACCATTTACACCTTCTGCGGATTCACCTGAAGTACAAGGGATGGACACCTTTTTTGGCAATTTCATGGCCGAGGCTTCAGCTATCACCAACTCAGAACAACAGTCTGAGATTGTAGCATATGTGTAGTCAACAACTTCTATGCAATGGTCTCATGTAATCGATGGAAATCAAATTTGGTCTCTTTATTTCGACGGGTCAAAGTCCAAAGAAGGAGCTAGTGCAGGCTGCATCATTATCGATCCGGCAGGTAACAAAACATTGATTGCATGTAGGTTAGAATTTGAATGTACTAATAACACTGCAGAATATGAGGCTTTACTACAAGGTCTCGAAAAATCTTTGGATATGAACATTCAAAACTTGACCGTCTTTGGCGACTCTGAGATAGTGGTTAGATAGGTAAGAGATTATATCCACTTTCTGTCTTCGCATCTTAAAATCTACCAATCTGAGGTATGGAATTTAATGAATAAATTTGTTGCTTTCAATATAAATTCTATTCCTAGATTGAATAACTCTGAAGCAGATTTATTAGCTAATGTAGCTTCTAAACTCTTTCCTGCAGAAGGCTTGTCCCAGATGCATTCTCTGTCGAAATGTTGTTCCGGCCATCAGTGCCCGACAACATCACGAAATGGAGAGTCTTTTATGATGATCAGCAGATTATTAACTTTCTGCACATGGAAGAAACTTTTCAAGGCACGGTAATAGATGAACACACACACGACGACAATTTGCGCGATTTCACGGTAATACCAAATTCGAGAACTCCTGAATCTTCATCGGATATGGTAAACTCGATCCCTAAATCTGTAGTTAGATTAGAGAAGTTTTATGATCTTCAAGATAAATTCAAAAAATCGGTCAACTGTAAAACCAATAGTTCCTCATTATCATACGAAAAAGTGAACTTAGGAACTAAGGACAATCCGCAGTGCATTAATCTAGGGGTAGGATGTTCTGAACAAGAAAAAGTTGCCTTTATTAAATTGTTCAAAGAATTTAAATATGTATTTGCATGGACGTATGATGACCTTAAAACTTTCGACCCTAACATCATACAGCATGTCATTCCTATGAAGCCCCAAACCTTACCCTTTCAACAAAAATTGAGAAAAATGCACCCAAAGCTCGAACCGACCGTTCAAAAAGAATTGAATAAACTCCTAAATGCTAAGATAATTTTTCCTGTTAGGCACACTCAATGAGTTTCTAACCTTGTCCCAGTCTGGAAGAAAAGTGGGGAAATTCAACTTTGCGTCGATTTTCAAAACCTTAATAGAGTGTCTGATAAAGACAACTATCATGTCCCACCCATGGAGCAGATCCTTCAACAGGTATCTGGTTCTGAGAGGCTATCATTACTGGATGGTTTCTCAGGATATACCAAGTACTGATGTCTCCTCTAGACCAACTTAAAACTACCTTCCGTACCCCGTGGGGCACTTATGCTTATCGAAAAATGACCTTTGGATTGATTAATGCGGGTGCCACCTTTTAGAGAGCAATGGACATCTCTTTCTGAGGCTTAATCAATCAGTCCATCGTAGTTTACTTAGATGATGTTATCGTTTTCTCTATAAAAAAAACCGATCATCTAGCTCACGTACGAGCCGTTCTACAGCGATGTCGTAAATACGGCATCTCCTTGAATCCTAAAAAATCCATCTTTGTAGTAGAACAGAGTAAACTCTTGGGATTTATTGTGTCAAGTGAAGGGATGATTATCAACCCCGAAAGGACTCAAGTCATCACAAAAATTCCCCCTCCTACATCCAAAAAATCTATGCAGTCTTTCTTAGGCCAGATTAACTTTGTGAGAAGATTTGTCCCCAGCTTCTCCGAAATGGTCAGACCTTTGCAGAACCTAATTAAGAAGGACACCCAATATCACTGGGGACCCCTAGAAAATCAAGCTTTTAATGCAATAAATAAATCCATAATAGACGCTCTGTCTCTCATGAGCCCCGATTTTTCTCAAGACTTTACACTCTACACTTTTGCTTCTGACCGTTCCTATGTCGCCGTCCTAACCCAAAATAATGTTGAGAACAATGAAGTACCCATTGCCTTTATGATCTCTTCTTTCAAAGGTGTTGAACTTAATTACCCAGTGGTAGATCGACAAGCCTATGTTGTTTTCAAAGTAGTCAAGCACTTCCGGTCCTATCTTTTGAAGCCAAGGACAAAAGTCATTGTCCCTTACCCAGCCGTCAGGAACTTGTTAGTGCAAAAGGAACTAGGAGAAAAGAGGGCTAACTGGGTCACCTCCTTGCAGGAGTACAACTTATAAATCACCCCAGCTCAAATAGTGAGAGGCCAAGGGTTATGCAAGTTAGTTGTTGATTCAGTAGCAGGACAGTAGGAAGAAAGCGATACGTCAAACCTAGGACAACACAATCAAAATGCAATCTATTGCGCACAAAACCCTGTCAGTCCTTGGTATGAAGATATAACATTATGTCTTGAACATGGGTCAGCACCTGGATCCCACTAAAATAAGAGCGTTGAGATTAAAATCTGCCTCCTTTCATCTGGTTAATAGTATCCTGTTTCGTCAAAGTTTTGACGGCATACTGATGCGCTGTCTTGAAAAAGACGAAGCAGAAAAAGTCTTGTTAGAATTGCATGCAGGAGAAGTTGGTGGTCATTTTGGTGGTGACACCACTGCCCATAAGGTTTTAAGAGCCGGTTATGACTGGCCCACGCTTTTTAGAGACGCCCATGCCTTATGTCGTAAGTGTATTATTTGTCAAAAAGCATTAGGGCGATTACAAAAACCAGTCTTCCCTTTGCAGCCTGTTTCAGTAGACTCTCTTTTTCAACAATGGGGCCTTGATATCATAGGTCCAATTAACCCCCCGTCCTCACAACAACACAAATTTATTGTGATAGCCACAAATTACGTTACCTGATGGACTGAAGCTGCCGCGTTAAGAACCGTCAACACCAGTCAGGTAATTGCCTTTCTAAACTCGAATATTATCACTCGTTTTGGTATCCCTGACTGTTTAGTATTCGATAACACTTCTTACTTTTCCTCTCTTGAGATGAGCGAGTTAACCTTGGAAAAAGGAATCAAACTAAAGTATTCTGCTATCTATTACCCCCAGGGCAACGGATTGGCAGAATCAACAAATAAAAACTTTATTAAAATCATCAAGAGAACGGTGGTTGAAAATCACAAAAATTTGCACAATGCATTGTTAAACGCGTTGTGGGCTGATATGGTAACGCCAAAAGTTGTTGTAGGTAACTCCCCCTTTTTTCTCGTTTATGGCAGAGAAGTAATTCTCCCACCTCACGTTCTTCTTCCTTCACTACAGTTATCGCAGAAAATCCAAGAAGAAGATTGTCCCCCTTTGGAAAACCGAATTAACACTTTGATGAAGCTAGAAGAGGTAAGAGCCCAAGATAAACGTAAGTTAGATCAACATCAACTATTGGTTAAAAGTTGGTTCGATTCTAACTCTGCTTCTGATAGGAATTTTGAAGTAGGTGACCTCATCCTGAAATGGGACAAACCACATGAGGGAAAGGGAGAGCACACAAAATTTCAAAACTTGTGGCTTGGACCATTTTTAATTGCTAAAAGGTTAGGTCCTAGTTCTTTTCAATTGCAAAATATAGAAGGACAACTTGACACCTATCCGGTGAATGGCCAAGCCTTGAAAAGATACTTTGTTTGATAACAACCGTTGTATACTATGTACATATTTTTGTTTTGTTTGTTTTTCGTTTGCTTTTTGTTTTTGATTTCCCCTTTGAGTTTATCATCTTGTGTTTTTGAAATACACATACCTGTATACTGAGCTATTCAGATAAAGAAAACAGAAAATTCCTTCGCTGAAATAATTGCTAAGAAAATTGTATAAACATCAATTGTATATTTCTGAAATTTATATCTGTGTTGGCAAAAAGTTTGTTGTTTGAAAGTAGTTGACTGATTTCAATCTCTGAGTAAAGCCTGTCATGATCATCTATTATCTTTTTACGCTGTCCCTATTCCTTAAGGGAATGACTCAGAAGATGTCTCCCTGCCTTAGGAAGTTTCTTCTGTAAATGAAACATCTATGGATCTTAATAAAGGACAGTTCTAAAAAATTCTGCTGAGGTATGAAAAAATATTTTAAAATATCATGATTTTCAGCATCACCCCGCTCAACTATATATCTTTGAAGAAGAAAAAACAAATAAATCATTAATAGAGATGTGGGAAGTGCTTGTAAACTCGTCGAGATGCTGAATAGGTCTGCTGGTAGTGGGTAAATGCATGCATGACGCCAAGACAACTTCGTCGGGGTACTGAACAGGCCCGCTTGTAGCGAAGCAATGTCGGGTATATGAAAATTTGCAAATAAGAAACCTCTTAATGTCCTTTATTCTGATCTAGAACTTCTTGGCAGGATACATATGTCAGAGTGGGTTAAATGGCAACCTTGTCGAGGCTATGGATGCCTGTTGGCAGAAGTGGCTCTGACAACAGTATCAGATATTTTATCTTTAATATCGTGACTCGCTGGTCTTAAGACTGTTATCAGTTTTCATCTTTTAAAACACTGTTGGAATAGTTGGTTAATGATGATGTTTATACGATTTTTTGGTTGTTATTTTTGAGTTGGAATTATCTTTTCTATCCTAATCTGAATTTGTTCTTTTGGCAGAGATAACTGCTTCTACTAGTTTGTCGCCATTGTTGGCAGCCAATTCACATTTTTCTACTGTCTTATAAGATGCCTACACCAGTGTTTTCAAAACCTTAATTTTTCGTCGCAATTCTCAAATAAAACGACACTTTTATTCTTTGCATTGTTTGCACAATTACCTTCGTTCTTGTTTTCACGAATGCAAGCGTGAAAACTTGGTTTTCAAAGTCGCATTAAAATCATCACTAAATTGTCGTTATCATTCTTTTCGATATGCCCATTGTGTTTACATTTTACTTATCATTATGCAGTTGGCAAAACCTTTTGATCTGTACTCATTTGACATTCTTTGATTGATTATGTAATTTCGTTTCACGAATGATTGAGTTTGTGATACATTGGCGATTGGATTTACATGTTATTTGATCAATTCACTTGGCACATTAGATTCATAAAATCACATAGGTGTTATGGTTAAACCCTTGATATATATCATTTAATATGACACCTAGTTCGTGTTAACAAAACCTTTGGCATTAACTTGGTATTGGTTTCGATTTGTGTGTTTCGTTTTAAAACTATGACATAACTTTTGATCGCGTGAATGTTTAAACCACTTACCATTGATTTCATTGGTAGATTGATTGGCATAATCGTTAACCTATATAGTAATGGGTTGAACAGATATTTCCGCTGGCGGTTGTACTGTAGATATGACTCTCTTGCATGTATGAACCAACTCCACCACCTTCGCACGATATGTCATTAATGTTTACCCCTATCCCTGTTTCACCTCTGCTAGCATCAGGTAAACCTTTGAGCATTCTTCCCCTGCGTAGGTTGCGTTCAAACCCTGGCTCGTTCACATCACTTACCATCTGCTCCTCTCTATGGCACCAGTGGTGCGAATAGAGATGAACAGTAATCAAGCCCTGCTATTGTTCGATAACGCCCGTAAAGACTTAGAAGATAACAGTTGGCTCACATTTGTGCAGAGGTTCAAGGGTTTCAATTTGTTTGTTGCGCAACAATTAGCCCTTACCTTTGATGGATGGAGGGCCAAAATAGGTGACATTCAGCTTGAAATTAGTGAAGAGTTTATCAGTTCTGCCACAGGATTAGCAGCCATGGGCCAGCGATGGTTTAAAAACTCTAAAGTTGATGAGGTGCCATGGCCGTTACTGTTCATCTCATGAAAGGTCACATCCTGTGACAGAGGTGTGCCTATTTCCATGCTTAAACCTAGGTGGCATGATCTTTTGATAGTGGTTAAACAATTTGTGACCTGTGAGGGTAAGTATGGATTGGTTTTTCTTTATCACCTTCGACTGTTAATGAATTTCATGGGTTATCCATTGAACATGCCATTTTATTTCCAGCGTAGTCTTTATAAAATGGCTAAGAGGTTTAAACGAGAGAAGGTCATTAGTAGCATGTTTCACCATGCCCTAATCAGACTCATCATCGTTCACCATTTAAACCTCCACAACGATAGTTGGCAAGCTTTTCTCTCTCGGAATGGTTTTGTTGATTCAGAGTCTGTCCAAATCGATAAGTCTGTGGTTATTGAGACTAAGGTCGGGCCACCTGTGCCCTCTCATGCCCTTCTACCTTCTCCCAAACCCTCGGTCAGCCCTGATATCGACCTACCTGACGTTATAACAGACAAGGTTGAGGCTGTAAAAAAACCTGTGAGCAAGAAGGTCAAGGGTAACCCTACTGTCGACGGCAAAGGTAAAAAGAATGATCGAGTTATATCGAGACTTGCCCAGAATAAACCTAAGCCAAATGTTGAGCAGAAGCCCATAGTCCTCAGTGAATACTCAGACTCTGATATCGAATGCTTCCTGGCTAGTGAGTACCCTTATTCCCAAGGTTTGTGCTCCGAGCCACCCTATGATTTCGTTTCTAATTTCCCCCCGTGCTTAAATAACAATCCTAGTTACCCAGGGATCAAGCTACCTAATGAAACCCTCGGTGATTTAACCAAACCCTCGACTGTTATTTCGAAGCACGGGCAGTCGTCATGCGACCAATGTAATGTATGGATGGAACGCTACTATACCGACGTTCCCTTATTACAGTCGAAAATCAAATCATTGGAAAACCAAGTTACAGTGTTGACAAGTGAAAGGGACAAGCTTCAAGCTAATGACAAGAAGCAGAAAACCATTGGTTCCATCGTATTTAGGAATGTCGAATCGGCTACAGCCTTCGTCAATTCCAAACTATCATGACCAAGCTGTCTGCTCATTATCCAGGTATGAATTTTGATATCAATTCCGTTCTATGAATTGCTAGGATTAATATAAGGAATTGAGTTTGGTTTTCAAATAGATCTGTCCATTATCCGAAATGACTCTGTCATGGTTGATTATCAAAAACGGCTATGTTGTAGATCCTGTACATTGTTTTCGTTTTGATAAAATTAAATGAAGTTGTGATCTGGTTACACGATTTGGTCGTGCCCAGTTTAGCAATTGATTGGTTTTCACTGGGTTTGATTTGTTTGTCTGTTGGTTTGAGTTAATGAAACAAATGGTTTTTACTTTCGCTTGGATTTTGTTTGTATCTAACCTGAATAGGAGATTTTTACGCTAAAATTAGAACACGATTCTGTTTTGATTTAGCATGATGTTGTTGTCATTGGATATCAACGGCTCTGATTTAGTTCTTGTGATTTGATTATTGAGATGATTTCATAGGATTGAATTGGCTTGATAAATACGATGTAGTCTATTAAATTGGAAAAATGACTCTGTTTTGTCAACATTTTCGTTTGGATTTGGATTATATCTAACCTGTGAAAAAGATCTCTTCGCTGAAATCATGGAACTGTGTTGATTCATAACGACTATGTCAAACTCAAACTGTTCGATTCGCTCTTGTTTTGATTGGATTGTTGCGTATCTTGAGTTAGCACGATTGTTTTTATGAGTTGGATTTGTATCGAAAATAGACTTGATGTTGCTCTATCGATTTTAATTTTCAAAACGAGTTTGTTAAACTCAGATTGACATATGTTATTTCTGTTGAATTCGGATGAGAAAATTCGGTTAATAGTTCGTTTTGAAATGAATTCAAGTAACGATTTCGTTGAATGTCAATCGATTTTTTCTGTCCCCAATTGGCAATAACAAACGATTGGACGAGTCCCACAGACCCTGTTATCAACTGATTAATTCCATTATGATTTCGTTTGTGATAATTTACATACGAGTTTTGATTTGATCCGCTAATAGCATGGATCGTTTGTTATGTTTAATATAATGCGATTAATTTGAGAAAATGATCCTGTTAATTTTGTTTGGATTCGAAGTGATCTTGTGGATAGCCGAAGCAACCTTTTGTGTTGATTTCAATTGGTCTATTGATCGATTTCATTACTGTCGGTTATCCAATATGATTCTGTATCCCTGAATTGGTGATAACATATGGAACAAAGTAAATGCATCTATGTAGTCATTTGATTGATCTTAGTCTTGTTTGACCTTAAATGAGTATAACAATTTCGATTTGAATGATTCGTTTGTTTTTCAAACAGCAATTAGATACTTGTTTAATAGTTTGAATTTAATTCTTTAAAATTCGAATTGATTTTAATACGATTATGTGTTTGATTTAGACCAGCTACAGAATCGCAAGATTCTGTAGCTAGTCTTTAGAATTAGATTTTCATCATTTTCATTAGCAAAATATCCTCTTAACTTGTCCATTTTTGTCCTCTTTTAGGTACATTCAAATTGCATTGGGCATGCTGGACAGTCTAGGAGATATTTGTGTGATATAGTTTTTATTTTAGGATGTTAGTTTAGTCAAACTTGGGATATCATCCCAGATTTTCTGTAAACAGTTTTGATAACTTCCATAGGGATGTTTTACCCTGTGAGAGGTCTTTAAATACTTATTATTTTTTGTAATAAGGGGCATCCTCACTTGTGGGAGAACCAGGCTATGGATTTATGATACAAATTGAGACGAGAGTTGATGTCTTGTAACAGCTTTCGCTTTCAATATATCAAACTTGTGTTTCAAGTTTTATGTATATCAGTTTGCAGTTGATTATAGACTACTTTAGCTATCATAATCTATTGCAAGATGATATGATTTGATTAAAGTGTTATCCATATCTAATTTCTTTCATTATTTTAAAAGTACAACAATTACTTGGTTTCAGTTAATGAATCACAGATTTCTCTTCTTCGTTAATTGAATCATTTTGTATAGA
>SNQJ01S0168786.1:0-20755 GCA_010110895.2 Picea sitchensis | reverse complement strand
AGAAGTCTTCCCTTTCCCCTTCTCGATAAAAATAACACACCTTTCTACCAACTTGGCTATCATCTTGGAAGGTTCGGCTTGGTTGTTCACCTCGAAAGTGTAGCAATTCTTTGCCAACTGTGGAAATATTTTTCCTACTTGTCAGTCTTTTGTAATGATAGACCACAATTGCAAGCTTGGTCTTATCAACCATTTATCCACTTGGGAAATATCGACCTGACTTACCTAGGATAATTCAATTTTCCCCTTTTCGACATTTTCCTTGATATCCAGCAGATGTTTGGCTATGTCAATTTTTCTTAGTGTTCCAACACTACCTTCCTTATCGAGATCTAACAAATTTTTATTTATCAAGCTAAATGTTTCTTCACAAGCATCTCTCATCTCTTTATCTCTTTTTATTCTCTCAAATATATTATTTTCCCATGCCTTCAGTAAGATGTCACCTTGGGTTTGCTCTGGGATAGACAACCTGGAATTGATGACCACCTCTTCTTTTGTTGTAGCTATAACAGCCTCTTGGAAAGTGACCCGAGCTACCCCAGCTTCTCTTTCTCTTAGGGAGATATATTTTAACACTTGTTCTATCGTATGAAAATTATTCTGTATGGTTTCTACTTTGGCAAGTAGATCCTGTTGAGCTATTTCTACCTTCTTTCGTATTTCTGTGGCTTGGGATTGGAATATTGTTATGTCTATGACCTAGTTTTCAACACAAATTAATTTAGATTGCAACAGTTTTATTTTCTCCCCCTGTTAACTTACCTGGGTTCGGCTTATTTGTGCCGACTCATGCGTCTACTCAAGATCAGATTTGAGTCTCTCAATTTCCTATTAATCAGTTACTCTGGCTTTCTCGAAACCTTTATTTTTCTCATCCCTAGCATTCGCCTCTGGCTTTGATACTCGAGCCTCCAATTTGTTGATCAAGAGGTTCTTTTGTTTGAACCATGTCTTCAAATCTCCAACTAAATATTGGTTGGTTGTTGCATAAGCCCCCAATGTTCCTGCTACCTCATCGACGAATTATTCCTCTTCCAAGGCTTCTCCATCTGTTAGGATTTTGTATTTTTTTAGCTATTGCACCCTCTCTTTGGTATGTTTCTTGCTTAACCATAACCTTCCTTTTCTTACTGAAGAATAATTCACTAGGAGGCAATTCTTCTATAGAGATAGGTGTCAGGTCCTCCTTGAATATCCAATTTGTATCGAGGTTCCCCTTTGTGAATTGTAAGGAAGTGACGGATGCAATGGGGTTGTCGATTTCCTTGGTAACTATCTTTGGGTTTCCTTCTTCTTGGTTGGGGTTCTCTCCTTCCCGATTTGAGATTTCAATTTTCTTTGTCTTGTCCCAAGTCTCTTATTTGCTAGGGTTCGTGACCATTGAAATTTTATCTTCTTCTTGCTATGTACCCAGAGGTTGTGAGTTTATGCCCTGTAAAACTTTAGGGAGGAAACTTCTCCTGTGCTCTTGGAATTTATAAAAATCGACCATATCACCAGGAAACAGAGATTGAACCCAACTTAAAACTTTAGAGTAGGACCTCTCACATCGAAAGACTTTATCATGAGGTTAGTCTTTGTGTTCATATCTCTTCATCCCACATCTTGCTAAGTGATTACTTACAATCTTATTAGGGTTGTTCTTCTTAATCTCATTGTGTGCCAATTTCATTTCCTCCAAGGCCATAGCCTCCACTTTGGCATGGCCGAAATCTAATAAATAATATGTACCAATGTGAATGGGTAAGGGTGGTCATACCTTCTTTGATACTCCTTTGACCTCCTTGCTTATCCCACCAAGCACATTTTTCTGGGTGATCTCGCAACATACTAGCTTGTCCGGTAAGAATAGTGACAAAGCATATGGGGGGATAGAGGTGCCAAAAACCCTAATATACAAAAAATCTGCTTCTATATAGAAATATACCACATTTCTTAGGTTGGCCGTGATGTTATATGAAATCCTGGGAGGTATATGGATGAATATGGAGACATGCATTGGTACCATTACCCAGTTGAAAATCTCGTAGATGAATTATTTGGCTTTATCTTCCCAGAGTTTCGAGTGGTAGACATGAATAGGATCTGCATTAGTTGGAGTCCATCTCCAACTCATTAATGGTAAAGGTGTCATGAAGAAAATAACATCCATTATGTAAGAATACATAAAGAATGAATATGCTTTCCCACTCATATTTTGTGCTCGATACTTTGTAATTCGACTGGATAGAATGTCTGACAACAATTTGGCCCAATCGAAGGAGAATCCCTCTCCTACTGTCTGAATAAGTGGTACCCATGGGAGAAATAAGTGAGAGGTGTCCTCCTTCCCATACAATCTTTAAACCATCATTGCTATGTACATGAGTTGTGGTACCAACGATGAGATTGAATAAATTCCATTAGTATCGGCTCTAAATTTCATGGGGTGCGAAACCCAGTCTTTGATTAGATCATAAAAGCTTTTCCCAAACTGATAACATTCCTTATTTTTGAAACCCTCCAAGAATTCAACATTGTGAGTAAGGTTTGGTGTGGGAGACAATTTATACATTGCATGTAAATGCTCCAGTCTGAATGTCCCAATTGCCACCTTCTGCTTATTGAATATTGTCCTAGTCAGGATGTCTACATGGTCCAATGCCCATCTGATCATATCATAATAGGGAAAAAGTTGTGGCCTTGCTGGTATATTGTGCATCTTTGAGTGAGCGACGATTTTGTATTTGGTGGACAAGTCGCCCTTCTTGTTATCAATGGAATCATTTGGGCAATTTATCAGCTCAGATTGTAGAATGTTGGAGACATACACCCATGTTTTAAAAATATTGAAACTTTTAGGCGAGGTATTAGAAATAATATATGAACCTTGACCTGGACTCTTGACAACTACCTCAGACTCTTTTCGTGGAGCCATGATATAGAACCTTGCAATGATATCCCCTGTCATAGAAAATGAAAACATAGACAAAGGTTATCTGGTTATCTTTGTGAGTTGGCTCTGCGCAAACTAGAATGAAACCTAAATATAATGACTGAAAGATTTTCGCTTTGAGCACTTAAGTATGTGAGAGTCCTTGTTGACATAACATTTAAATCATTTAATAGAAATATATAGAAACAAAATGGGATTTTACTATCAATTGCCTCAGTAAATTTCTAATAAATGCCATAAATGTTTGATAATTCACGATTCGAGAGGATCCCGACAATGTTTAAATATTGGTCCATAGGTTGTATGGGTTGAAGGTTGTTTAGGTGTTAATTAATTCAGTTCAACCTCTTAATTAAGTTATTTTAGTCCTTAATCCCCTTTTCGACGTTCACATTACCGGATGATTTTACTCCTAGTCTTGGAACCACGAACCTCAAATTCGCGATAGTGCAATTTGGTTGATTAACTATGATTTTAATTCAGATTTTAATTAACCATGATTAATTAATGAATATCATGACTTTGGGGATCGGGGTTACAAATGCATTGTTTTTGAGGTAACAACCATCGAGTCGTGAAATCACGATACATATTAACTATGGCTTAAAAGTCATTATTCTTGTTATTAACCAAATTAACTTAAACTAATATCACGACTTCGCATGTCGGACATTCGAAGGGTGTTTGAGGTGTGACTCCTGAAACATGAGTGTACAATGTATTAAAAGTGATGATTCATGTTTAAAGGTTCAATAATCGTGATTAAACTTAAAATAACTCTGTCATTTCACGTGTCAGGATATCGAGGGTTCATATATGTATAACCATGATATATACGAAATCCAAAAATCCAACTTTACAAGTTTTCCAATAGTTCCAATTCTTGATCTTCTTCCTCTTAAAATCTATGTAGAATAACTTATTCTCATCAAATTTATTTCCCTTAGTGTACTTGTTGTCACAATTGAAACATAGTTCATTTTATCTTCTTTTTTCCATTTGATGAGGTGTCAACCTTTTCATTTGAGTTGCGTTGGGATAGTGAACATAGTGCTCTCTATAGTTGTTAGTGGGCATCCTTCTAGTAGTCGTAATTTGTTTTTCACTTTCCTTGCCATATGAAATATTGCTTTAGGGATTTAGGTTTGAAGAGATGTAGTTCATGTTCAATGTTATCCTTTAAAGTTCCCATAAAGAGATCTAAAAAATTATCCTCGGGAATTTTCTTTAGATTCAGACTAAGATTTTGGAATTATTGAATGATGTTATGTAATTGGGTCTTTTTGCCAAAGATTTATAAATTGACTAAATGATGTATTGATTTTAACATCCCCATAATGCGATATCAATTCATCTATAAAAATGGACCAAGAGATAATATAATTCTTTTTCTTTTAGAAATCCATTGATACCAAATAAATTGATTACTTTCTAAATACAAGGATGCAATAGGTACCTTTTGTAAGCTTGGCACTTGGTGTAGATCAAAGTATTGCTCCATTTGAAATATCCATGTTATAAGATATTTTCCATCAAATTTCCCCATATCGATCTTTGGAATGAAGCAGTTCCTTGGTGCCAACTTAAATCCTTGATAATGTGGATCTTGGAGTAATGAATGTGTTGGCCCTCGACCAAGTTTTGAGGAAACTTTGGTCATTTTTGGCCCACTTTCGGACTTCAACACATTGGTTGAAGAAGAAGAACCCAGGTGGAGCTAAGATCATGGATCTCACCAATTTTAAGGGTTATGTGGACCCACTAAAGGGTCCTCTAGGGTTTTGTAATGGGTTTATGGGATATCGAATCATGGGGTTTTCCCATGTTTAGGCCTTATTGTAAGGGTTTGTAAGATATAAATAAAGAAGATTGTATTGTAAAAGTAGCTAGCAAAGTGAATGTAGTTCTGTGTGAACAAAGTGATTTGTGCAAAGGCATATATGTGTGGGACTATGATTTTGTAGAAGGTGCAAATGTTGTGATTTGGCTACGTGCATTTGACCTAGTTTTGGAAGGAGGATCTTATGCTCAATGCATATATATCATGTCTGGTGAAAATATTGACTCTATGTCTTAGTGCACAAGAGTGAATGAATGTAAGATTTGGCGAATAATAAAGAGATGAAGCGGTTTGTGGACGTAGACCCACCCTTGGGTGAACCACATATATCTGGTGTCTCATAGTTTTCTTTGTGCAATGATATCTCTGTTATGTTTTTCTTAGTGCTTAGATTATATGTGTAAAGGATATGTATGTGTTTATTAAATTATTTTCTTATGTTAAAATTGTAGATCTGATCCTTAGTGCTCAGTGATAAGTGTTTAAAGTGCATAATCTTTTGTTGTTACCACAAAAGATCTATATTTTATTATTTTCTGTGATGTTAATAAGGTTAATGAAATAATGCATGTCACTTCATAAGAGTTAACAAAATACTCTGCGAAGTTTTATTATCACAGATCTATGTCCCATCTTGGTTACAGACACCTGCGTCTTGCAACCCCCCTGCTTCTACCTCGGGTGAGACTTCGTCTTCTTTGCAGGTGTTGCCGAAAGGGTCAGTAGTTGGGGTTTTGCTGGTGTGTTGTTAAGCATTGAACCCCAGGTCTTCCCCTATGCCAACAAATGGTTTCATTGTCCGGAACTAAAACTGTGATTTCTTGGAACTGAAGTAAACAAAAAGAGAATCTCTGTGCACAAATCTGTTGCTGAAGTGCATAATACTCTACTTGACTTGTGAATATTTGTGCCTAGAGAGTAATATGATCCGAATAAAAGAGGTAAGATCCTAAAGAAGCAATCTTTGTGCTTTGGTAAGAGAAAGACAAGTGGAAATTTTTGTTTCAAAAGCATGAATTTAAGTATGTTTAATAGATTTTGTCCTAGTTTGAAGGATAAGGCGTAGTTGAAATAAAGAGTTGATTTGAGTAAATTTAATAGAAATGAAGAGATATATGTTATTCCTATGCATGGAAATATTTTTTGGACTAATAATTGTATGTAGGAACCTAGAAATAAATTTTGTAGATTGGAGGTCCACCACTATGATCCTAGGGGAAGTGTGCAATACATAAAATGTTGGGGAACATTTCAAAGAAAAAGAGGGTTGACATTGTCTTATAATTGCAGAAGGTCAGGACATTTCACTAAGGAATTCCATGTGGTAGGCCCTATTTGTCTTTGTTGTAAGGTTATTGGTCATGAGGTTGAGAATTGTCCAAGTATTATTGCTAAAGTTGAAGGAATGAACACATGAGACAAGAAAATTATGAAGAAAATCAATAAATTAAGGGAATGATAGAGAGTCATAAAGAGAAAGGATCAGAGAAAGTTAAAACTAAATTATTACAGTTGAAATAAATGATGGATGTTCATAAAGATGTCAGTTTACCATAAATCTTGAAAGAAAAACAATGCATAAGTGAAAGAATAGAAGACTTCGATGTTGACTCTGTCTTGGATGAAGAAATAGAAGTAAATATTATGAAAAAAGAAACTTGGAAAATTTTGGGAAAGCCTACTGTGGTACCTTTGTTAGGAAGGATAGGCTTGTTGGGGACAACACCCCTTTCCCACTTTTATTAGGAAAGAATTGGATTGAGAAGGATCAAATTAGAAGGGAAGCAGAGAAAGAGTCTACATAAAATAAAAAGAAAGAACTAAGGGATTTCATAGCTAGAAAAATAGATCGACCAATAGAAGAACGAGAGGATAAGTCGAAGCAATAGAACAAAGTAACAACACAGGACAGACAAAATGTAAGAGAATTAGCTACCAATGATGAAATAATGAAAGAAGGCTTGATGGTACTATCCATCCAAGAAAGAAGTATCTCCACTCAGGAAGTGTTAATAAAAGGGATATTAACTTCAGAATCTTTGAGGGTACCTCAACAGTGCAAAGGCACTACGCTAGTGGAAGATAAGAATAAAAATGGAAAGAGGATTCCAGAAACAGTCAGAGAGACTCAGATAATAGGAAAGAAGGAAATGAAGCTAAATAAAGAGAAAGATAAGTTGGAAAACCTACAATAAGCTACAAAGACCAGATGGAAGACTTCGCAGTCTGGAACCTCGCAGGAGGCAGGTTCACAAGGTTTGAACCTTGCTAGAACAACAGGTCCGTGCAGAATTTAAATTCACCCTAACAAAGTTATATGACCTTTGGAGGCACCCTGACCATTATAATGAATCTCCATAATGGTTAGAAAACACATTTATTGGCTTATCGACCACTTTTGGGACGTTGAGACTATGCCATAATGGATAGATTTACATTGATGGAAGCATTTCTTGGTTGTTGGAAGATCTGTTACGATAACCCACTTATTTAAGTCATCGGTCACTCTGCCGGGACCAATTTTTGCTACTTGTTATTGAAAGAGATAAGAAGAGAATTTTCCAAGTGTCAAGATGTTTTATATGGAACTAGACCCCGAATGTCCATTTGTCTACCCTGCCTATCTATTAAAATCTAGAATGTCGGGCGAGCCTAGTGAATTGGAGAATTCTGTTGAGGAACTCATTAAGAAACTAATGGATGATAGATATATATTTGAAGGTATTTAGGCATCGTCGACTAGGGGACTGTAGGATTCTCCTTCGATTGGACATCGTTACAGCTGTGTCAACCTCGTAACTGAGCAACAAAGTAAGCATCACGATGATCTAGATAATGAGAAGCATATCCCATCGATCCTACCCAAATATACTCCACCTTTGGCTGGTGCTCTTAACCACGACAACATCCCTCATGACTTTGAGTACTTTATTTTTACTACGTACATTCCGAAAGGAATTCTCATAGTCAAGATTTAGTTAGGACAAATTTCACTATGGAATAACAATGACTTCAATTTAGGAGACCAGACAAACTATGCTATGTAGCTCCCCACCACTATCTCATGAAGACAATCAGGAAGAATCCTCACCTCGTCTCACAATCATGGATTAAGGGGTTAGCGCAATCCACTATGTTGAATGTGATTAAGATATTTTGGCCACCACCAAGAGGTTAATGCTTGTGTTAAGCTCCTCCTGTCATGCTATCATGGTGGATATTTTTGGTTCAATAGAAGGGTTACTATGGATCCGACGCTGATCCACCCGATCATAGGAATAAGCATGAAGGGTCCTGACCCTCAGTAGTTTTATCCAGGGAATGCCTTGGACCATTTCCTGGCACAACACATCAAGGAATCTTATGGAGAGGTAGAGAAAGGAAAGCGAGGTTACAAGGTAGCATCGATACAGGATGGAACAATGCACTTTTCTTTCAAAATCCTAGCTGACAATATAGTGAGGAAGAGCCACCCCACACAGGTCATTAAGATCATGGTGGACCTCACAAAAAAATGTGTGGAGGGAATGCAGATGAATTGGGTGAACTACATCGTCAATGAGCTAAAGAAGGATTGTCATGAAGCCCAAGACTTGGGATACGAATTCCATTACAGTTGGTTGATCATTTTGATCGCATTTGTTTCTTAGAAAATGCGTGAAGGAACCACTTTTCTAGAGATCGAACCCTTGGAGCCATTGGTCGCTCGATTTTCAACCCTGTGGTATACCAAGAACATGACGAAGCAATTGCATTACAATGCCTTGTTTCATGGATATTACCAACAGTTAAAGGTCGTCATTGAATCATTTCCATACATGACACCACGCACCCTACACCAGTACCAACCAATATCAAAGTTCCATGTTGATTCTCATTTTATCCACATCACCATGCGCAGAGATGAGAACCAAACTATAATATCAAACAGGAACCACAAAGGATATTTAGAAGGAATCACGACCAATTCAACACTCAAGAACTTTCTCTACAAGCACTACACAAGAAAATTGGGTGGTATGTTGACAATGGTTGCTTGAAGCATATGATAGGTGACAAGAACAAGTTTATGACCCTGAAGAAGGAACAATATGGATCAATTTAATTTTCCAATGATATCTCAAATAAAATTATAGGTAGAGGCACAATCAAGATTTGAAGCAACGATGTCAAGGAAACAAATGTTCTATTGGTCGAATATATGAAGCAAAATCTACTAAGTTTAAGTCAAATGTGTGATCAAGGACACAAAATTTTGTTTGAATAATAAAAATGTGAGGTAAGGAAAGGAGGATTTGGAAATTTGGTGGCTACAACAATAAGAACCCCAAACAACATATATGTATTGAATGAAATTGGAAAGGAAAGATGTTTCTTAGGAAAGGAAAATGAAAGTTGGCTCTAGGACAAAATAATGGGTCACGTGAACTCTCATAACCTTGTCAAAATCAAAAGAAAGGAAACAATGAAAGAAATGCTTGAGATTTAAAAGATAACAAATACATTATGTGAACATTGCCTACAAGGAAAACAAACTAGAACTAAGTTCAAATCAAAATATTACTCCACGAAAAAACAGTTGGATATTGTCAACACTGACCTATGTGGACCTACAAGAATGAAGGGATTAAATGGAAAACAATATTTGATGATACTGGTTGATGATTACACAAGAATGACTGCAGTTTTCTTTCTTAGGAAGAAGTTAGAGGAATTCAAACACTTCAATATATAAAAAGATATGGTTTAAACCAAGATGGATTTGAAAATCAAGTGTTTGAGATCAGATAATGGAGGATATTTTACATTAAAGGAATTCATGGATTTATGTGGTGAGCATGGAATAAAAAGACAATTTTCAGTAGCCATGACACCTTCGTAAAATGGATTTGTCGAAAGGAAGAACAAAATAGTACATGAAATAGCCAGAAGCATGTTGAAATATTCCAAGTTGAGTGACATCTTTTGGGCACAGGAAGTACATACAACAATTCAAATCATGAATAGATAAATTATCAAAAGTAACAATGATAAGACTACCTACAAGTTATGGAAAGGAATACTGGAAAATGTGAAGCATTTCAGAGTGTTTGGAAGCAAATTCTATGTCAAAAGAGAAGATGAAAGGATTGGAAAATTTGACTCCCAAGTTGATAAGGGAATACTAGTTGGGTATTCAAGAAAAATAAAAGCATATAAATTCTTTAGTTATACTCAACATAATGGTGGAAAGTGTCAATGTAAAAAATGAAGAAACAAATGAATGAAAGACCGAATAAAGAAGCAAAGACTCAGAAGAGAAAAATGATGAAAATAGTCTAAAAGAAGAAGACATAGAAGAAAAATATGAAGAATAATAAGAAGATAAAGAGGAATATAAGAATAAGATACATCCCAAGACACCTAGACGATGAGAGTAGAAAAATTGTCCACCATAACACATTTTTGGGAATAAAGATGCAGAAGTTGAGACCTGGAGAATAATACATTCACCAGAACAAAGGCATCTAGCACTGTTATCCACAATTGAACCAAGCCATTTTGAAGAAGCCAATAATGATGAACATTGGGTCAAGGATATGGATGAATAATTATATAAGATAGATAAGAATGACACATGGGAACTGATTCCAAAGGAAAAGAGAAAGAATGTGATTGGTACAAAGTGGGTTTTCATAAACAAATTGACTGAGGATGGAAAAATAATTAGAAACAAAGAAAGGTTAATATGCAAAGGATATACTCAAATTGAAGGTATAGATTTTGAAGAGACCTTTTCCCTAGTTTCCAGGATGGAAGAAATCAGATTGCTCTTAGCCTATACATGTTCTAAAATAATCAAGGTATATCAGATGCATGTAAAATCAATGTTTGTAAATGGAGAATTAGAAGAATAAGTCTACATCGAACACCCTGAAGTGTCTGAAGTGTTTCTACTATAATAAAAGGAGGATTATGTTGGCAGGTTGAAGAAAGCATTATATGGGATCAAGCGGGCCCCCATAACATGGTATTAAAGATTGGAAAAGTATCTACAACAACAAGGATTCAGGAAGGGAAATGCAGACAACAATATCTACATAAAAGTGGAGCGAGACAATATATTGATAACTAAAGTTTATGTAGATGATATTATATTTGGAAGAGATGATGATAGGATGAGTCCAAATTTTTCCAAAGACATGGAAAATGAGTTCTAAATGTCTTTGTATTATGAACATAAATACACATATAAAATATATATTAATAAAATAATAATTAATTGATAATTAATAAATAATAATCAATAATAATGAAAGGACATGACTATTGGTTATGGGCACCCCTATGCAGGTATATAAGAGATCCATCATTCTCATTTCTAATAATCTTACTACTCATTCTTATACATTATATGTGGGTGTGTGTGTGTATTTGTCTATCATTCCTTGTGAATTCTATCTCTCCCCGGGTCTATGTAGCAGTGGTATCAGAGCGGTTCTGATCCAACTTCCACCATTAATTGACACCCGTCCCCTATTTTTGTCTCATATTTTCACGTCACCACAACCCACATTCTTTCTTCTAAAGTCCCTATTCCGGTCTCTAAAATCCAATTTCCCTGTAACACCCGTACCCCCTTCCCCTAATCCATGTAACCCTTCCCTAGTGTCTAACCCTTGTTCCCCCATACTCCCTCATTTCCCCATACTCCCTCACTAAAATACGCACTCCCTCTTATAGGTTTTACATCCCCTATACATATTCTTATAACCCCTTCTCTCGTAATCCACACAGCCCCACCGTAGACCCAACACCTACAACCTAGTCCCCTGTCACACTCCCCTGAAAGATCTTGTCATGTCCACCCTGTCACCTTATAGCTCCTAGATTCAGGTAACTTTTTCCCTCGACTTGACTTGTTTCGTCTCCCATGTCTCATCCTACTCTCTGTACCCAAAACCATGTTGGCATTTTTNGTTTGTCATTGATGGCAAGATCAACATGACAAGAGTATACTTGTTTTCCAATGATATCAAGATCAACAACACAATGATAATGGCATGGAAAGAACATAAGTGTAAGCTCAGTGAAGAGCAACAATGATCGTTGGATCTCCCATCCTGAATTCCCGATGGTCGTCAGATATGAATTTAGATAGGAGGAGCATGCAGAGGAGGAGAATAGATCTCAGGCGTCAGATCTGAGTGCGAGGACCGAACATCTTTGGATCTAGAAGAATGAGCATGATATTTAAGTACAAGGTGAAGCGAGCTTACAAAGTCTCGAAAGTAGGGGGGCCATTCAATCTGAAGGATAGGTGGTAGCAGATGAGGAGTTTCATAAATTCGTGAATCAGGATAATAGAGGTAAGATAACCTCCAACTCCACGAAATGTGAAATCATGAAATAATCCTGGCCGTTGGAGCCGGAGGACACATGGCGAGCCATTGTAATTTAGTTGACCTACAAATTGGAGGAGTCAAATGGATATGACATAGGAACTCACGATATACGAAGTCGTGAAATGATCTAGACCATCGGATCACCAAAGTTTTGGACTGTTGATCTCGTAAGTGAAATGCTTGAATTTTTGGCCTGTTGTCATAGCCAAGGTCGCATCGTCGAAGGATAGAGGAAGGCGATAGCCTAGATAAGCTCCATTTCAGAGAGTGACTCACAAAACAATTTTTGAAACATGAAACTACGAAGTGCCTTTTGATTAGGCTTGTGGTCATAGCCAGTGGGCATATGGGATAAACGTGAGACCCTATGGATTTAATCCAACGGTGTTAGTTATTTCATAATCTGCTTGAAGGGATATTGTTTCTCTTCATAATCAATTGTTCAATTATGATTTAGTTAGGAGAAATGAATCATGGTTCTTCGATGGTTGGCGATTCAGTTGCTGAGGTGTTGTTTCCCTAGGAGATTCGAGGTGTGACGAAAGAGGCCGCAGTGCATAAAAGACATATGTAGTGACTGTGTGGAGTTGGCTATTCTAATTGAAAAATGAGTTGAACTGTAAGAAAGGAAAAATTACAAGATGTGTAGGGTGAGATGAAACTCAGAGATGAGAAACATAAGTTGAACAGACAGAAGCAGAGAAGATTTGTAGAATAGACAGAAGAAGAGAAGAATTGCAAAACAGACATAAGCAAATCAAGCCAGGTATGAACATAGTAGAAGAAAAGTGAAGCATAGAATAATTGGAGAACAAAGAAGAAGTGGTAAGAATTGATATACCTGTATTGTTTGTTATTCAATCTTTTATTTACACTCAGAGAGGTAGGGTGGTGCTAGGGAGGATTGAGGTCCTCTGATATTCAAGTTGGTGCTTCAATATTGGAAGTTGTATCTTCCATCTAGTTGTGGCTAGAAAATAGGGTGGCATGGTGGTGCTAGGGAAAACACATAGTTTTATGTATGCAAGGTGGTGGTTGTATAAGTCAAGTTGGTGCTGGAACACTCAGGGAGTTGATTCTTCCTTCTAGTGGGTGCTAGAGAAATAAGAGGGTTGGTGCTCACAACAAGTTGGAGCTTGTAAAACAGAGCTAGTAGGCTCACATTGAGTTGGTTCTCAAAGATAGATGATGTATAGAACTTAAAAGACTGCCTATCATTCAAAGAAGAAGAGGTTTTCTCCCTTTATGGGTTTCCTCATGAAAATCTGTCTCTGTGTATATCTTATGTGTGATTGATGTTCATTATTTATGTTGTTCATATCTTGTATAATATTGATGGTCACTTGGAAGAGATTAAAAATTGTTTGAATAAGTCATAAATTGTTTAAGCATAGTAACAACTGATTCACCCACCCCTCTCATTTGTCTTAGTAATTTCAACAAACGCTACCACTCGACATCTGTTCTGTCTCCCTATTTTCTATTTTCTGACACCCTATCTGTGCCTTTGTTTTCACATTGGTTGATTTTGGTGAAAAATTGTACGATTTCAAAAAGCCCCACTTTTATTAAAAAAAAAACAATTTGTAAATTATCAAATGTTTTTTTATAAAGGTCAATCATATAAAGTTATTAAAACTTTAACTCTATATTAGAGATTGATTATTTAAGGGCATCCTAATATAGTCAAAATTTGATTATTTAAGGGCATCCTAATATAGTCAAAATTGCAAAGACATATTCACCTCCAAATACCAAGAAGATGTCAAAATTAAAGAACCAAATTGAAAAAATAGACCAAGAATGTAAAAATGCCCGACAATTACTCAAAAAGGAAATACGAAAAACTAATGATGCAATGAGAGAATAAATAAGGATCGATAATGAGGCACTCATACAATAATTGACCCATAATATTAAAGAAAACAATTCAACAGAAGTCATAATTGAATTGTGACAAGGCATAGATAATCTAAAACAAGATCTTAAAGATGACATTTTTCAAGAACTTGGGGTTAACCTACAATGGGGTTTGGGAACTTAAAGCAAGAAATAAAAGACAATTTGCAACAAATCTTGATTGTGATAACACAACATCAGGAATAAAAACATAATGAGATTTTAAATTTGATAAAAGGCCAAGGACAATAACAAGCCACCCAATCACAAACAAGTGACTCAAGCACATCTAACACATCACCACCACTGTCGCCACCACCTCCCTACAATTCAATATCAAATCCCCAACCTATATGAAAATATCATCCCTTAATGATTTATCCTCAAAAGGACAAAATTGAACCCTCAAAATACAATGGAGGCAATAACCAATGTGTGGCATGGTTTAACAAAACTAAAGAATATTTCCATATATATAATATTACAACCGATGGAGAAAAGGTTAAATATGTGTCCATGTACCTCGAAGAAAGTGCATACAAATGGTACCTATGGTGGAAAGGAAGAATCCAATAATATACCTGGAATTCTTTCAAAAATGATTTTTTTAAAAGATTTCAGGGAATTTATGAACAAGAATGTTTCTCAAAACTCACTAGGTTACAACAAAAAGTCATCGTAGACAAATTTACACACCAATGGGAAGCCCTTTCCACTTGAGTGTTTGGATTATCTGATAATAAATTACTCGAGTCTTACATAGGTGGTGTCAAGCCACATATCCAAGATAATTTAAAATTTCATGAGGTTACAACTGTTGAAATAGCAATACACAAGGAAAAAGCAACATAAGAAAAACTAGAAGGCCAATCAAGATTCAACAAGTTTGATTCAATGTTAAGAACCAAATACTTGCATACATAAACACCAAAAATATTCATAGAACAATATAGAAAACCAACACTTTATTATATCAAAACCTTTGAGGTAGGGAAACACCATACAATGGATCGTATTATGGAAGGGATCTTGTCCTATTCACTTGCCTCTTCGAGGGGGCATCCTCCTATTGAGATACTGCTCCAAATACAATAATTTTCTTCATATCACATTACATTGCTTGAACTTCTTTATATAGTGCTACCATCACCTAAGAACATTTTAGAGGATGAATCTTCTAGAAGTAGAACCTTCTAAGAAGTCCTCTTACATTTATTATATCTAACTACCCATTTAATATATATAACTACCATAGTGGGCCTTATTTAATAATATAATGGACCTAGTCTACCTTACATTGAATGGCCTCCACTATTATCACTATGGGCCCTCTTGGCCCCCACTACTACCTCTCTAGCTACCTAAACCTTACATTGAATGATGTCCACTATTATCACTATGGGCCCTCTAGGCCCCCACTACTACCTCTCTAGCTACCTAACATTCCATCCCCCTTATGAAAGTGTTGCCCTCAACACTTGATGTAAAACCATATACCAGTGTCCCATGGATAATTTTGGACCATAATGTTGAAGAAGACTAGAGAACCAAGGTACCATGTAGAAAGGAAATACACTGTGCCAAAGTAGTCCAACTACCATTGTAAGCTTGGGTCCCATGTCGAAGTTCTCATGTGAACTCTCCGTGGAATATTTTGGAACCCAATAACCAACTCAAAATGATGCTCCAAAGACTAACACCCATCATGTGGATCCAAATAAGAAGATCTATCCACATAGTGGAAAAGGGTCATAGCAGAATCTAGAAGGAATAATGCCACTGTAGAATATGTAGGATGGACATTGGTAATAATCATTGGCTCTCAATTTTTCACATTGATTCTCTCTATAGAAGGTGGATTGGAGTCATCAAATACAATATGAAAGTGGTTATCATCCCAGAAATGACAATTATCCATATACCAATCATCACAATCGGCTTCAAAATAATACCAAACATATATTTATTGATTATTTTCATCCCTGATGTCCGCCATAAGAAATATCTCTTGCATGATATCCAATGAATCTTGAATACTATGAAAACTATCATTGAGGCCATCTACAAGGACATGCAATCTAACATCCAATGTGTCATACAATTGTGATTGTAATGCTTCAGTAATTTATATAATTTCTTTGAGGGTTTGAGAGGAAATATCCATATGATCACCCTATGAACTTTTCGGTCCCGCAACCATCATGAAAAAACCCAAAAAATCGACCTATAAGTTACGACACAAAATCGTGGCTTTTTTCTGGAAAAACCCTAAAAACCTGCGGAGTTTAAAATGCTTATAATATCACTTCCCGAACTCCGTTTCGGCTGATTTGTTTTTTGAAATTGGGTGAAATTGTGATATGAACTCAACTATGTAATTTATTTGGACAAATTTGGAATCCAACTGCTACATAAATAAAAAAGGTCGCACCCCCGTCCACGGAAAAACCCTAAAAAATTGAAGATTTTAAAACTTCAATATCTTGACTTCCCAGACTCCGTTTCAGATGATTTTTTTTTCCAGCTTGGGTTTATTTCTGAGAGGAAATCATATATACAACCTATTTATGAAAATTTTTAACATAAATATACCTAAAATTTCTGGGATTTCGCGTCCCTCTTTTTTCTTCTCCGAAAAACAAAATTTGCAAAAATAAAAAATATTTGCCCACGATGTATGCCAAGGAAAGTGATATGATACCACTTGTTAAGAACTAAATAATTTCATACATAAACACCAAAAATATTCATAGAACAATATTGAACACCAACACTTTATTATATCAAAACCCTTGAGGTAGGGAAACACCATACAATGGATCCTCTCCAATTCACTTGCCTCTTTGAGGGGGCATCCTCCTATTGAGCTACTGCTCCAAATACAATAATTCTCTTCATATCACATTACATTGTTTGAAATCCTTTATATAGTGCTACCATCACCTAAGAACATTCTAGAGGAAGAATCTTCTAGAAGTAGAACCTTCTAAGAAGTCCTCTTACATTTATTATATCTAACTACCCATTTATTATATCTAACTACCATAGGGGCCTTATTTAATAATATAGTGGACCTAGTCCACCTTACATTGAATAGCCTCTACTATTATCACTATGGGCCCTCTGGGTCCCCACTACTACCTCTTTATCTACCTAAACCTTACATTGAATGACCTCCACTATTATCACTATGGGTGCTCTGCCCCCCCACTACTACCTCTCTAGCTACCTAGCATTCAATAAGGAACATACCCTAGACTGCAAACATTGAAACTGACAAATATATACCACCCAACCTATGAGAAGATAAAATAAGAAGTTTGGATACCCAAAGAATTAAAAAAGGAAAATTCAAATGTTGTGGAGAGAAATGGGATCCAAGCCATAGGTTCCGCATATAATACAATTGAAAAAATATATATAATTATGAAGCCGAAAACAATGATGAATTAGATTCATAAGAATTAGTAACCGAGGAAATGGAAAATATCCAAAATGATGTGTCAAACCTCATGGGTAACGATACACCAAGAATATCACTTGCATCCATCACACACATTATCTAGCCACAAACTCTCAAATTAAAAGAATAAATAAAAAAGATAATGTCACAATATTAATCGACATGGGAAGTACCCACAACTTTATCGACATAAATGTTGCAAGGAACCTCAAAATATTTGTATACCTAGTTCAAGACATGAAGGTAATGGTTGCAGATGGTAATAAAATTGAAAATGTAGGAAAATGCCATAAGGTGAAACTCCAAATTCAATATTTCGATTTGGAATCTGAACTCTACACCATACCCATAGGAGGAGTAAACATGGTTTTAGGAGTCCAATGGTTACAAACCTTAGGCACACACTTAGTCAATCATCAAGAGAATTTCATCAAATTCAAGTGGAAAGGTAAAATGTATAAATTATATGGTTGTATACCTCCCCAAACATAAGTTGTGTCATCTCAATAGATGGAAAAGATGATCTGAAAAGGAGCAACTTCCTATTTTATCCAATGATGCCAAATGGAAATACAAGAATCAGAATAAGATGACTCCAGAACTTTAGAAATCCAAGATCTAATTCAAAAACACAAGAAGATATTTCAAGACCTTCCCATGGAATTACCACCACAAAGAAGAATTGAACATATACTTGAAGTTAAACTAGGATCAAGTCCGATCAAGGTTAGACCATACAGATACCCCCATCATCATAAAACAAAAATAGAAATATTAGTCCAAGACTTGTTAAAATGTGGTGTTATAAAAAAAATTAGAAGCCCATATTCAACTCTAGTTTTATTAGTATGAAAGAAATATGGTTCTTTCATATTATGCATAGATTATCAAGGGTTAAACAAGATAACAATAAAGAATAAATTCCCCATTCCTTTCATCGAAAAAATATTGGATGAACTTCATGGAGCATATTTTTTTCAAAACTTGATTTGAGATATGGATATTAAAATATTAGAGTAAGATTAGAAGATGTAACCAAGACTTCCTTCTAGACTCACGAAGGACACTATGAATTCAAGGTGATGTCTTTTGGGCTAACTAATGCCCCTGCTACCTTCCAAGAAACTATGAATGAACTATTTCATCGACACCTGAGAAAATATTTCTTGGTATTCTTTGATGACATCCTGGTGTATAGAAAAACATGAAGGGAACACATCAATAATTTGGGACAAGTATTATCTCTTCTAGAAAAAAATCAATTCTATGCAAAAATGTCAAAATGTACATTTGGAAAGGAGGAAGTAGAGTACCTCGATCATATTTGGGATATCGACCCATGGGGTTTTCACATGTTTAGGCCTTATTGTAAGGGTTTGTAAGATATACATAAAGAATATTGTATTGTAAAATTAGCTAGCGAAGTGAATGTAGTTATGTGTGAATAGAGTGCTTTGTGCAAAGGCATATATGTGGGGGACTATGATTTTGTAGAAGGTGAAAATGTTGTGATCTGGCTATGTGCATTTGACCTTGTTTTGGAAGGAGGATCTGGTGTTCAGTGCACAAATCTCTTGTTTGGTGTGAATCTTGACTTTGTGGCTTAGTGCACAAGAGATAATTAATGTAAGATTTGGAGAATAATAAAGAGGCGAAGTGGTTTGTGGACGTAGCCCCACCCTCGGGTGAACCACATATATCTGGTGTGTCATGGTTAGATTTGTGCAATGATATCTTTGTTATGTTTTTCTTAGTGCTTAGATTATATGTGTAATGGATATGTATGTGTTTCTTAAATGCTTTTCTTATGTTAAAATGCTAGATCTGATCCTAAGTGCTCAATGCTAAGTGTTTAAAGTGCATAATCTTTTGTTGTTAATATGCTATATGTATCTTTTATTATGTTATGTGATGTTAATAGGGTTAATGAAATAATGCATCTCACTTCCTAAGCATTAACAAAATACTCTCTAAAGTGTTATTATCACAAATTTGTGTCCCAGCGTGGTCACAGACACCTGCATCCTCTAACCCCCCTGCTTCTACCTCGGGTGATACTTCGCCTACTTTGTAGGGATTGTCGAGCAAATTCATTTGGGCTAACAACTACGAATGATCAAAGGGGAAGCATTAATGTGCGCATGCGAGGGTGGTGGGATTAATCACCTCCATGCATAATAGTAATGGCAAAGTACAACCGGTGAATTAACCCATTGTTGAAGCAATCATAACATAGCTTAAACATTATCATTCGGCCAACCCAAGAATCAAACAGTGGATGATATATCAATGCGCCATTGTAATATTTCAAACCATGAATATTCAATGTGAAATCAAAACCCAAATGTTTTAACCAACGCGCCATTGCATAAATGTTTGATCAAAAGTTTTGAAACATTGTGACAATCGATTTTATAAAATTGACAAGCCAAGAGCTATAACAATAAGGATCACATCATATATATGAAAACAAAAATAAACCATGACCACTATGTAATTCAAAGACTAGGCAAGTTTCAAGAAAAACATAAATGTTCATGCTCAATGCCTTACCAATCTAATAAAATCCAGTTGCGCAATCAAAGTAAGAATAGGCAAACATGCATAGTTAAAAAATCCTTACAACCACTTAATGATAAATGCCAAAGGTAAGTGCCACTCAAAATATCGATAAAAGATCATAACAGTTCAAATAACGATAGAGGAGTTTTCACGCTTGCAGTCGTGAAAACTAAATGAAGACTAATTTGCAAACGTCGCAAGGAACGAAAATATCGTCTATTTGCAAAATGTGACGAAAATTTGAAGTTCAGAAGACATAGGTGTAGGCAGCTTATAGGGCAATAGAAAAAATTGAATTGGCTGCCAACAGGTCCTCTAGAGTTCTACTGATCCACTTGTCCTCAGTTCTCTTGAAGGATTTTGTACTTGTTATCCTCCCCATACGTTTGGACTGGACTATCGATTGTACCTAGCCAGGAGCTGACTAGGATTTGGTGTCTTTAGAGGCCATAATATTTAGGGGCTTTACAAAAGGTGATGGTGAAGGGAAGTCTTCATTGTACCTTGAATAAGATGTGGTCAAAATCACTCGAGCTCCTTGGAGGGTAAATCCATGATTACTGTGTGGAATTTTGCACTAAGGCGTAAGTCTATTAAGGAGGTCACCATCGTAACTATTCCACCCTCTCATATCCTAACCCCTTCTCAATTTGATCATGCAATTTTGG
>SNQJ01S0168785.1:2054-20755 GCA_010110895.2 Picea sitchensis | reverse complement strand
CCATATCTTGCAAGTCTTGATCACCAAAGCATAGGTATGCCTGCCTTGGGTTTTGAAATATGTCATGATATTTGTTGGATGTTTGTGTGCAGCTTCCGTCAGGTTCTCCGAGTCTATACCCTTTCTTGAGAATCTACAAAGCATTTCAGTTATCAGTTCGCATCTTCTAACTTCATACTTTGGGGGGCAATGTGTTACACATCAAAATTACTCAGTTTGATAGTGTCACAAGTGTCTTCATTACAAAGGTCGCAAGTGTCGCATTTTGCTCACAAGGTCGCAAGAGTCGCATGTTGCTCACAAGTGTCGCAAGTGTCAGGGAAGCATACTGCCATGATGCCTATGTCATGCCTATAACGACATGAGGAGGACACTTGAAACACCTCAACCATCTAATTTGGAAGAGGAGAAATGAGTCAGCAGGCTTACAAACCTTTTTCCATATGAAAGCACCTCAAAAACTGAGTTTTTGGAGGGGAGCGCTCCCCCTTACACTATCTCGGAGCGTCGGTGCTCCCCCTTATACTATCAGGGAGTGTTATAAATCTCCCCTGGCCCTTTTGAGGGAGTGCTATAGATTTTGAGAGCGCTGGCACCCCCCTAAAGCCTACTAGGGAGCGCTACAACGCTCTGATGGCCCTTTTGAGGGAGCGCTACCTATTCTGGGCAGTAGTTAAGCTGTTGAGATGAATGGGGGAAGCATATTTTCATTCTTGGAAGGCAGTTGAGCTCGAATCCCTAGTCTATCCATGATCTTATGTTAGATCCTCAACTGAAGGAGGCAAATCCTCAATTTCCCCAAGGATATCTCAAGCGGTTAAAGCCTCTCCAAGGATATATAAGCAAGCTTTCTAATGGTGAAAGGGGGATGGAAATGGAGAATCACACCAAACTTATGATCTCATAAGTGGTGCTGGAATAGAGTTGATGGGAGGAGGAACTGCTAGCATGAAACCTATGATCTTGTAGGAAACACACAGTCAACCAAAGGAGAGTGATCAATGAAGCTGTTGTTATCCAGGTTGTGGATCTTTCAGGAAAGGGTTAGACGAAGAGGACTTGACGAATCTGTCGCATTCGCATCTACGATTGTAAGTACTGTTGTCGTTATTCTCATTAATATGACATGCTTGGCCTGTTTCTTTCTAGTTTGTGTCTAATGCTACATGAACTTATCATTGATAGATAGATCTGTTTTCAAGCTAATATCAATAGAGTAGGAAGTGGTCATATCTTGTTTGTCTACAGGACTCAGCAAGGAGCAAAGGATTGAAGCTCAACTCGGAGCGTGCAGGGACAAACGTCGATAAAGAGGTACTTCTTTTATCCTTCCTTCTCATGTGTTAGTTTATATAGATTTGAAAGGAAGTCATTGTCCACGTTAAGCATTTTCTGTCTTAGAGTTACGGTCAAGCTCTTTGAGGCAATCTACCTGTCCGCAGGGAGATTTTCCTACAACACTCATGGGCCTGAAAAACCGCTTCCTCAATGTCTTACAGGCCTAACAACCTACTTCTTCAATGTCCTGCGGGCTTGACAATCCACCTCTTTATTCCATCTCCAAATCTAGACAAGGTCCTGGTATAGGTATAGGTAAAGGTACTAGTAGCATGAAGGTACAAATGACAGTAGCATGTAGGTAGTGAGGTGCGAATAATTATCCCCCGGTGTTTGAATGAGTTGACGTCCCCAAAACTTATGTGCATGTTCTCAAATTGACACTTATCATGTTGTAAATTATATGGGCCGCACCTAGGTTCCCTCACATGGTGATATGTTTCTTCATAGGGACTTAGGATAAAATGTATTATCCCCTGCTTTATACTTTAACTTTAGGAATATTGATAAAATATTCATTTTTGTGTTAAGCCCCTTAGCTTAGCCCCTTTTATAGACTCTTAGCCCCCTTTTCCCATTCTAGCGGAGTTTATTCCCCCATAATCTTTTACATGGTTGGTCTGCAGCAATGATGTGTTTTCATTTAAAAAAATGATTGTGATTACATTTACAAAAATAGGCTCGTTGGCCTTTTAACTTATGGATCACCAAACTAATAACTGCATAGGAAGTCTTGCCTCCAAGTACCCTGTCTCACTAGCCTATATGTACAATTACAGTATATTTACAATGGGGTTCATACTAGGGGTATTGCATTCCCTTCCCCCTTATTTATGCACTATTGTAAGTGCATTATATACATATGTACAAACAAAAATTCACAAATATTCAAGAAGATGTGGGTATTCTTCCCGCATATCATCCTCATGTTCCTAGGTTGCATCCTCAATACCATACCAGGTCCATTGGACCTTCACCAGTCCTATTTCTCAATTCTGGAGCATCTTGGATTCGGATCCAATATGCATACTTGTTGAACTTGGAATCCTCCTTCTTGCTTCACTTAAATCACATTCCAATCAATGACATGATTAGCATCAGGTACATACTTTTTAAACAAAGAAACATGGAATGCATTATGAATACACATTGATGCAGGTAAGGAAATCATGTATGCTACAAGACCAATCTTCTCCAGGATTTCAAATGGTCCACAATAATGAGCTGTTAATTTTGAACAATTTCCCCAACTTCAAGGAACTTCTCTTAGCCTTTACTTTTAAAAACACATGGTCACCCACTTTGAACCATATGTTAGTTCTCCCCTTATCATCATAACTTTTCTATATGTCCTAGGAAACATTTAAATTATGTTTTATTCTCACCATCTTCTCTTCCATTTCCCTAAGTAATTCTGGTCCAACCACTGCTCTATTTTTTGGGTTGTCCCAGCTCACTAGTGTGTTGAAATTTATACGATAAATTACCTCAAATGGGATCATATTTAGATATGTTTGATACCCATTGTTATAATAAAATTCCACCAAATGTAAATAATCCTCCAATTTGTATGGTTTATCCATCACATACATTCTCAACATATCTTCAATCACTTGATTCACCCTCTTTGTTTTCCCATTTGACTCTGGATGATAGGTTGCGCTAAAGTTCAGATTGGTCCCAAATCCTTTAAATAATCCTTTCCATAAATTTGATGTAAATTTTGGATCTATTTTAGACACAATTGTCTTGGGTGTACCATGTAGTCGAGCAATTTCTCTCATATAAATATCAACAATGTTGGTTGCCTTGTGAGTGAGCTTTACTGGAACGAAGTGGGAAAATTTAGTAAGCTTGTCCATCACCACCATGATGGAATCATGCTTCTTGGTTCTTCTTGGAATCTTGGTGATGAAATCCATTGTTACAACTTCCCATTTCCACTTAGGAATGGGAAATGGTTGTAGCATACCAGCTAGGTGTCTGTGCTAAGCCTTGACATTTTGACATTTCAAACACTTAGCAATAAAATCAACAACCTCTTTCTTCATATATGGCCAATAATATTGGCTCTTGAAAGCTTCAATATTCTTTTGCTAACCTGGGTGTCCAACATAAAGAACATTATGCATTTATTTTAATAGAATATTTTTCAATTCCTAAGAATTTGGCACATAAATTCTGCCTCTATACAAAATAATTTCATCATCTTCTAACTCAAAGTTCTCCATTTTCTGCTACATAATACCTTATTGTAATTTTCTCTTTATTTTCATGTATGATAGATATGATTTTGCAGCCTCTAAAATTCAGTCTTTCAAATATGATCTATAGATGCTAATGGTTGTAGCATACATCTCATGCACTCTCCTCCTAAGTGCATCAACCACTTTTTTCTCTTTACGCTTGATATTGTTTATATTAAAGTCATACTCACTAAGGAATTATAACCACCGTCTTTGCCTGTCATTTAGATTTGGTTATCCAAATAAGTATTTCAAACCCCTATGGTCTTTCCTCAACTCAAATATTTTTCCCATGAGGTAGTGCCTCCACATCTTCAAGGCATGCACTATGGCTGCCAATTCCAAATCATGAGTAGCATAGTGGCTCTCATGTTCCTTTAATTTTGTTGATTCATAGCACACCACATGCCCGTTTTGACTAAGAAATCCACCAAGTCCTTATTTACATGCATCTGTGCATACAATGAAGTCTTCATTTGGATCAACAATCCTCAATATTGGAGCACTAGTCAACAAATAATTCAAGTGTTGGAAACTTGTTTCACAATCTGATGTCCATCAAACTTCACACCACTCTTTTCAAAGGAATTGATTGGGTGTGACATATTTGAGAATCCTTCAATAAATATTATGTAGTAACCTACAAGTCCTATGAATGATCTCACCTCAGATACATTCCTTGGTCTTGGCCACCCTTCAATGGATTTTATCTTCTCTAGGTCCACTACTATCCCTTTCTCTGAAATAATATGCCCCGAGTAATCTATCTGCCTCTGGTAGAATGAGAACTTTCTCAACTTTGAAAATAGTTGATGTTCTATCAATACATGTAGCACCATGCTCAAGTGTTTCTCATGTTCTTCTTCATATTTTGAGTAAATAAGTATGTCATCCAAAAATACAATGACAAACTTGTCCAAGTATTCTCTGAAAATGCGATTCATTAAACACATGAAGACAATAGGTGCATTTGATAACCCAAATGGCACCACTGGGAACTCATAATGGCCATACCTTGTTCTCAAGGTAGTCTTGCTAATGTATTCTTCCTTAATTATTAATGGTGATAACCTGAACTGAGATCAATCTTATATAATACCTTAACATCTTTCAGCTGATCAAAGAGATCATCTATCCTTGGAAAAATATACTTGTTCTTTAGAGTTACCTTATTCAACTGCCTGAAGTCAATGAAAAATATCAAGGTTCCATCCTTTTTCTTCACAAATAATACTAGGGCATCCCAAGGTGATGCACTTGGCCATATATACCCCTTCTTTAGAAGATCCTATAGCTACATCTCCAACTCCTTCAACTCTGGTGTACTCATCCTATAAGGAGTCTTGGATACTGGGGATGCTCTAGGCACCACATTTATGGAGAAATCAATATATCTCTTGGGTGGCAATCTCGATATTTGTGTAAAAACATCCTCAACTCTTTTATTACTGCATAATATTCAATACTTGGTACTTTACCSTTAGGTGACTCCTCCATATGTGATGCAAATACTTCACATCATTTCCTAAAGTTTTTCTTYAGCTGCAAGGCTGAAATTTMTCTRATGGTTACTACTCTTGGAATACCCTGAACTATCCTTAGGTTCCATTATTCATCAAAGCAGGAAAAATCCTTATTATAATAGTCTAGAACAACATTATTTTGGTCCAACCAATCCATACCAATTAGGAAGTTGCATGAGCCCAACGTTATGGTATTAAAATGTGCCCTTGTGATTAATCCATTCATGTCTATTGGGCATGCCTTAACCATCTCATTAATATTCCTTTTAACTCATTTAGCTAGCTGCACCAACCAAGGTTTACCAAGATTGCTTCTTGGAAATTGAAATCTTTACACCATATTAGGAACTAGATAAATATGAATATCTCCTTAATCAATTAAAATACCAATGGGTTGGTTGTTAATCTTACCTTCCACTTCAATCACATGTGACTGAAACTCAGCTTGCTTTTTATCTAGAGCTACGTAGATCCTAGGTACATTTCTACTTATTTACTCCATTGTTTCAACTTACTGTACATTGTGAACAATCCTCACTTTTCCACCTCTGTGAGGGAAATATTTGAACACATGATCTCCCCCACAACCCCAACATTGAATATGTGGATTCCTTGGTCTTTTCCCCATTGTCTCAGTCATCTTGGGTTCCTCAGGAGCTGGTTGTCCTTGAGAATTATTTCATAAGAATGGTGGTTTTTCCCCCATCCTCCTCTATTCCATATTTCTCTTGTTCTTGTCTTCCCATGCCTTTTGGAATGTTGGTCTTCCTATATGCTGATGATAAAGAAATTTATCTCTCCTTATGGTTTCCTCTAGTGTCTTTGGATCATCATACTATATCTTGTCACTGATAAATGATGGAATCCCACTCAGGTACCTCTAAATCTTAACTTATTCATCCTTGATGAAAGAAACACATTTTAGCAGTTCTAAGAACATCCTTTCATACTAATCTATGGTCATAATACCAAATTTGAGTTCAAATAACTCCTTCATATTCTTGTCATAGTGTCATTTGGTTAAGTACTTCTTTTGAAAATACCTTTTGAACTCTCTCCAAGTAACCTTTTTCTCATCAATGTGTTGCACTTTCACATACTGGTCCCACCACATTGATGTTTTTTCTTTGAGTTGACATATGAAAATTCTTCCTTCTTCTTATGAATAGTAATTATGTAACTGAAAATACTTTCTCATTCCCAGTATTCGGGTCTCAACATACTCATCCTTCTTATGTTCACCATACAATGTAGATGGATTGATTTTATTCATCTCTCCCTATAGCTCATCCAGTCCAAACTTCTTCTTATGCTTCCTAATAAGAGATGGACTTGAACTATAATTTGTTCTTCTAGTTGAATTCTTTTGGGAGTGATGGTGATGCCTACCAACACTTCTTGTTATTCTCCTCCTACCATGAGACCATTGACTCTCTAATTTGTTTGTCTTAGTTTCCTTATCCATCTTCTTTTGTATTATGTCTAAGCTCTACATTAACTTGATGTTAAATCCTTCTTGTTTCTCCTTGGCTTTCATAATATTCTCATTATCAACTTTATAACTTTGGACATCTTTTTGCAAACTTTTTATGGTCTCTACCAAGTTCATGCTCTCTTCCTTCCCATATTCTCCATGCTCATTGGATTTTTTTATTGCAGAATCCACGCCCATACCAAATATTATTCCTTCATATTCATAATTGTAAGTTACTTGGGCATCATCCATGTCTTGAATTACTGATCTTCATGTTGAATTATGCTTATGTCAAATTATGTTCTTGTTTATGCAAAATGTGTATGCAATAAGATTTGTAAGGCTACAAGAATTTAACAAATCCATCATTTTATACAACATTTTGTTCTTCAAAATTTTGTTAGAAATAATTTATTTCTTATTTCTTATGAATTCTTAATATCTTTTTTTTTATTCATTCTTGAGTGAATACATGGAATCCACTATCCACAAATCCTCATGACTAATTTGCATGCCCCCCTTCAAAATATTTGAGCAGAAATACTATTAATGGCATTACATGGAAGAGAATTTTGCTAGCTTGATCATCCTATCCTCGATGCTCAACCACCATCTGATTATATTTGAATCAGATATTGATCGTTAAAATATTTCACCGCGGGTCTAAGGTCTTCATTTCTTCCCTTCAAATTCCGTGGCCTCCAAAATACACTCTCGTGTTTTGCCACCCTTAAGTTTCTCCCAAACTTAGAATCTTTTCTTAAGTTTATTGCGGCTTCATGAGTCCATTTCATTCATGTTATAACTTCCTCATCCTCCAAAAGGCACTAGGGTGTTCCACCATATCAATTATACACCTATAATTATTCATTTTCTCTAAGATATCACCATCGACTCGTAGTCATTTTCTTATGCTTCATCACCTCTGCAATATCCTTCATACCCGCTAAGTCTTGACACTTAGTCAAATTTCAAAATTTTACTACGGGTTCAGGTGATCCCATATTTATTTTAAACTTAGAACTACATCCACCCCTCCACACGACAAATCCTTAAGACTTAGCCTATTTTCCACTTCTTATTGTGGGTTCGCGTGTTCGCAAGAATACCATGCCTCTGATAACTACATCCACCTGTTCGCCCGACAAATCCTTAGAACTTAGCCAATTTTCCACTTCTTACCATGGGTTCGAAGGTCCGCGGGGATACCATACCTCATACCATAACCTCAATTCTCTCTGCACTCCATGATAACTTAACACTTACACAAATTCCAATATCTTACCGCGTTTTTGTGGGATTGAAATTTGGCCTACCACATGGATCCACATCACCTGCCAATTTTCATCCAATCCAGCGTATACCTTTCACCGTGGAATTATGCCTCTTTATTATACAACATCAATTGACACATGGCATCCACGTCATGATGAAGTCATCATATGGGAAAAATACCTAAAATTTTCCGATTCTGCTTACTTCAAAAACCACCCATATTCAAAATTTATTTCTCGAATTGCCATCAAAATTTGGAGATTTTAATTCTGAGTTAATTTCTTGTATTACTCATGAATTCTCCAAGTATTTCCACTATAGAATTGCGGACTTTTGCCCATTTTTTATCATGAGCATTCTACAATTACTTCTATAATTGCCATTAGAGCTTGTAATTAAGCTCTATATAGCCAAATTGGGGTATGTACATACAAATTCGGCCCCATACTCTTCAAATTCATCTCTTATGTAATGAATTTGTCTTGAATTACTCTACAAAATTTGGGGCTTTTCCCAATTTTCCCTCCATTTTTTCATGGGCGCCATGGCCACTTTGTAAATTCAACTTTTGGACATCTACACGCCCAAATATGCTCAATTAGAGACTAAATTTTCTTATACTTAATTTCCAAGATCAGTTATTCCAAATTATTTGCAAAATTTCTTTAAATTCACTGCAATAATTTTATTGAATAGTTTGCAGACATCTTCTGACATTCTATCAAAACAATTTCCTGTATGGTTTACATTTTCACTTCTATATTCTAATAAATGGCCCATGCCGGCTCACTGTTGAAAACGGGGCTCTGATACCACATTGTAATGTTCCTAGTGACCAAGGCTAGGCTACACCAAACAAATTTCTCCGAATTACAACTCTAATATGACATTGTAGCATCCCTAGACTCTTCCCTGGACAATGCCACACGAAAAAAATTCGAACTCTAATACCATTTAAGTAACTCATATACTTATTCAATTTATCATATTAATGCAGATACCAACACCTATATACAAGTAGATTTGCAACTTCTAGGTGGTGAAGAGGTTGTTGGAGTGAGCATGAGGATGAGGGATAGGGTTTGAAGGACTGCATGCTTCTAACCCTGCTACAACAAGGTTTTCTCCTCGCAAAGAAACACCATAAAGTGTGCTTGACCCGACAACATGGATCCATAGGGGGGGTGCAAACCCCCTCATATCGAAATGTATCAGCAAAAAAGAAAGAATGAATCCAATCTAGGCAGACGCCATTTGAACCACTACCTCACCTTGTTGAAAAATTACTACAAGACGAACAAAGCTCCAGAAAATATATGGAGTTGGAATATGAACCGTCTCATCCAAATGCATATCCCAACTGGGAGCCAAAAAAATGCATCCCCTAGACAACTAAATCACCAAGATATCTGATTAGTTCTACTAGAGTTGGAGAACACACCCAGTTCATGAAGGACCATGCCCTGATTGAAAATATTTTAGGGTTATGGCCCTCTAAAAGACACCTCATGAAATAGATCAAAACATGTTGGAACCCAAAAGGGGACTATGAACTCCAACTCGGTTCAAAAGGATTCTTCATGATCATTTTATACAATCTTGAAGACAAGGATCAACCCTTTTAAAATGGCCCATATTTATTCAATTCGATAGGGCTATATCTCAGATTTTGGACTGACCACTTCTTCCCATAAAAATAGGACTTCGCTTTCGATATGGTTTGGATTTGCCTCTACTCCCTACCCCATAAGTTCTTTCTTGAAGAAATCCTAATGGGTATTGGAAATACACTAGGATGATATATATAATCCTTAGAGGAAACCAAACAGAGGAGATATACATCATATTCCTGAATCTGTGTGTATATGAACATTTCCAAGGATCTTCTAGGCTCGATCACCATAGAATATCAAGATGAAGACTAGATCCAAACTATATATCACGAACACATTCCCTTCTAATATTGGAAATGTCATGAGAATGAACATACCTTCTGGGATTTCCCACTCAACACCCCAACATGACCAGTAGTGGAGGAAAATCGAAAGATGGCTTCACAAAAGTAATGGGTCATAGGAAACAACCTCCAAAAACATCCAGTGAGGGAGTGGGAAAGAATATCCCCATCAACAACTCTTTTCACACCTTAATCAATCTACTGGATGCAGAGGAAGTGGAAAATCCCCATAAACCAGAATATCATCATAGATATAAAGGAAAATACAAGCAACCTCTAGGTCCATTCTTAGAACAAATCATCACACATAGTTCCCCAACCCAGTTGGATCTAGGAAAAGACTCATATGAATGAGGTGACACTATAATGCATATGGATGAATGATAAATAACCGACATAGATATGGAAAAGCTGGAGGATACCTTCAATAAGAAAGAACTACAATCTATACCGGTTGAGCAAATCTAAAAAGTACATAAGGTATTCATAGATTCCATAGTAGGATCCACCTCTAGACTAGGCATAAGCTTAGATTCGGATCCAAACCCTAGACAGATCCCTAAAGAAGGTAACATATGGGGACGGAAATCAATGCAAAAACTAGTTAAAGAGATAGGTCACTTTATGATTAACTTGGGGTAGATCCAGTGTCTCACCAAGGGATTCTTCTCTCCCCCACCAAACTTCTCATGATGAAGATCATCACATGGAACATAAGAGGTCTAATTGGAAGATCCAAAAAGAGGATTATTCATCACAACATAATGGCATAGGATCCAGATATTATTTTACTACAAGAAACAAAATGTGTAGGAGAAGGTGCAGAAGAAGTGTTTAGGAGATGTTGCAGGCACTATAATTTCATCTACAATGACTCAAAAGGTGCAATAGGGGACTGGAAATTATTTGGAACCCTACCTCATTTATTGTTGATCAACCCTTCTCTATCACTGACACACTATCCACACACTATAGATCCATTAGGTCCAACAAGGAGGGTGTGCTTACAAATGCTTATGGTCCACAAAATAATTAGGAGAAAGGTCTATTCCTGAACATTCTCTCCTATTTAGGGGGATTTATAGGACAAAAGAAGTAGATTCTTGGAGGAGATTTTAATATCATCCTCACTCTAGAATAACAAAGAGAAGGCTCGAGGAAGTTGGAACAGGACAGTGGTAAGTTTCGATACCTCATTGATCATCTCAAGTTGTTGATTGACATTGAATCTCAAGTTCCAATAAGTTCTTTGGATCCCAACAAATTTCCTGTATACTTGATTGTTTTCTCATTTCTGAAACCCCGATGCTAGAGGGAACCTCGATTGAATCAAGTATCCTCAAAAAATCAGGTTTAAATCATTGGCCAATACAATTGTGGATTGATACAATAGTTATGCCAAAATTTAAACCATTCTGATTAGAAGAATTTTGGTTAACCCACCCTGACTTTCCTGATCTCTCTCGATCCTGGTGGGAAAATGCAATATCGCATGGTTAAAAAATGTACAAATTCCAACAAAGACTAAAAAACTTCAAGCATCAGCTTCACAGCTAGAATAAGAATGTCTTCGGAAATATCTTCCAGGCGCAGAGGGCTTTGGAGCAACGCTTGGAAGAAATTCAGTATGAATCAATTTTGTGGGGCGACTCGGATGCTTTCAGAAAGGAGGAGGATTTTATTAAACAACAACTTGAGGAAAGACAAAAGAAAGAGGAAATCCTTTGGAAGAAGAAGTCCAGAGTGAAATGGCTCAAGGAAGGGGAAAGAAACACAAAATTCTTTCATTACTCCATGGTACACAGACGATACATTAATCACATCACAAAGCTTGATATTGAAGAAACCAAATTCATCTCTCTCTGAATCAAACCCATCCTTCCTTTCATCATCTCCAAGGACCATTCAAGTTATGTTGAAGGGAGAGAAATCATGGATAGTGTTATCTTGGTCAAAGAAGTGATCAACTCGCTTAAGTCCACTCGCACCCCAGGTATGCTTGTCAATCTTGATCTCTCCAAATATTTTGATGGCCTTAGTTGGAATTATATGCACTCTCTTCTTTCAACTTTTGGGTTTAGCAGAGATTGGATCCTTTGGATAATGAACTCACCTCCTATGCTTTCTTATCTATCTTGGTTAATGGAGTTTCGACCCAACCTTTTTCTCCCTCCCATGGTATCCATCAAGGGGACCCTCTTTCCCCCTTTCTTTTTTTCATCACGAAAAAAGGTTTAGGATGTTATATAACTTTTATAACGAAAGTTTCCCTCCAGGGTATTCCTTTACATGGCATTCAACCTTCTTCCTCTCATAGCCAATTTATGGATGATACCATGCTAATGAACACTCCTACTGCAAAGGAAGACAACAAGCTCAAATCCATCCTCTCGGACTTCAGTGAAGCCTCTGGCACAAATTTTAACTTGGAAAAATCCCAGCTCTTATTTTTCAATACTCCCCCTACAATTCAACATCACATCTCTCATCTTATTGGAATTCCCAAGAGCTCCCTTCCATCCAACTACCTTAGAATTCCATTATCTCATTTAGCTACATGGAACATCTCTTGGGATACCCTAATCTTCTCCCTTTCCAATCACTCAAGAACTTGGACCTTCAGGTCCCTAATCTTGTTGCCAGATTGTTTCTCATCAAATCTATTCTTCTAGCTATCCCTTCCTATCTCTTCTCAGGCCTGGCAGCCCCAAAGATTGTTATTAAAACAATAATAAATCTACAAAGAAATTTTCTCTGGCATGGTCATGGTCTAGGGAAACAATGGTCCCTTGTCAACTGGGAAAATGTTCACAAGCCAAATTCTATGGGGGGACTTGGCCTTAGGGGCCCTGGATGGTTGAAAAACATCATGGGAGAAAATATTTGGTGGCACTGGCTCAAATATCCAAATGAACTATGGTATAAACTATGGAAGAAAAAATATGCCCCACATATCTCGAAAGAACAACTTATTTAGATCAATGAACATATCCAAGGCTCTAATATTTGAAATGCATTCTGGCGAAATCAACCTCTCATACAGACTCATGCATTATAGGAAATACAGAATGGTCAAAATTATTTATTTTGGATGGAATCATTGAAACAATTACCCCTACTGCAAGCATTGGATAGCTTGTGCCCCATCCAAAATCATTTACAATAGTTGGAGCACCTCAAAGTTGCTAACCTTTGGTTAAATGTGTCACACCAGCCCCCCTGGTAGAGCTAGAAAGTTCTCCCTCGTGATCTCAATACTCCTGCAGATTATGATTTACAAGAATAGTATACAATTGCAGCCCAAAGGAAAATTTGTATCAAGGAGGGACTGGATATTCTATGTTGGGGTCATACCCCCTCAGGTACATTCACAATCAAAGAGGCCTACTTCCTTCAAGATAAATTTAATAACCAACCGAAAGAGAATATTTGGCACATCATATGATGATATAAGTTATGGTCAAAAGTCTCTACTTTCCTATGGCTCATGGTACATAATCAAATGCTTACTTGGGACAACCTCATAAATGAGGATTCATTGGACCATTGATCTGTCACCTATGTCAGCAACAAGAAGAATCAATGGAGCACATATTCAACCAATGCTCCAGTTGTGGGGAGATATGGGTTCAAGCCTCTCAGATTATGAGTAAAACTAATAGATCAAGGGACAACATTATAAACACCATCAATAATTAGGAAACAAAGGCTTACAAAATCCCCATCTTAAAGAGGATTTGGCAGCTTCTATCGGGATTCATTGTATGGAAACTCTGGAAAGAATAGAATAGGTGTATCTTCTACTCCCAATATTCCACCCCTTCCATCATCTGGTCAAATATAATTGGGAACATACAGGAAATTGTATGTGACCAACCTTGGACCCAGGAAGGCCTCCCCAATGAACCCCAAGAATCCCTCATCCTTTCTTCATGGAAGTTGAACTTACACAATAATCCACTCAGTATGAACCCCCTTACCATATCCCTTTCCCATATCCCCTCCACTTAGTAATTCCCCCCTCCTGGCTTCTTAAAACTGAACTTTGATGGTGCTTCAAAAGGAAATCATAGCCTTGTAGGACTTGGTGTAGTTCTCCAGGAAAACACATGAAAAAATCAAGTGCATCTTAGTTAGAAATTTAGGTCATGACTCCAACGACTTGACAGAGTTCTTGGGTCTCGTAAGAGGGGTAAAATTAGCCTCTGATCTAAATATGACTCACTTAATTATTGAAGGGGACTCTAAAGTAATTATCTCGCTTGCCACTAAAGTCATTAATGGGACTATTCCTGAGAAAGTCTCTCCAAGTTGGTGTCTTCTTAGATCTATTAACACCTTGCAAAGTCTTCTACATCCATGTCTCACTCTTATCCCCTCTCATGTGTGATGAGAATAAAATAAGGTTGTTGATAAATTGACTAATGAAGGAGTCTCTTCTCAAGTACAGGACATCCTAATCGATGCTCAACATCACTGTGCTTCACAACTGTTGTTTCAATGCTGGGATATTTCACTCAAATATTTCTCTCCCCTGGATGGGGTGACACTTGGAACACATGGAACACATGGCACACTTGGAAAACATGCACCTGGCATAGTTAACACCCATTGATGCCACCCTTCCTCCCCATCAACTCAGTATGTGTAGCATTCATTCAGGAAGGTTTGTAGTGCGCCTGCACATGAAGGAGGTTTTAATGGAGCACACACAACAAAGGACAAGATTTCACAAAGAAGGTACGCAGACACTAAGTGCCATCATTTCATTCTTTAAGGATCCTTTCCCTATCACATCAACTACTTTTATGGAGGTAAGGTATGGCTATTGATATTTCATTATGGATTGGCATTCTATATCCCACTCCTCTACTGTTTTGTATCCCTTCTGGTGTTGGGTTATCGTTCTTATCCTCCTCTCTCCAATGTTGCATGAATGGGGTAAGTTGAAGCACAAGTTGGCCTTTACAGTTTTGTGGCCTGAAATAGTCGACCTAGCCCCTCTTTAGCCCTTTATCCACCTCCAATCCCCTCCATAAGACCTGTTGGTACTTCCTTGTCTGATCAAAATTGGGTTGACAAAGACAATTCCATTACTTATCTCGAGGAAGAGATGCATATGCTTCCCTCTCTAGCCCCTCCAGACTCTCTCCTACACACTTCTTTGGGTGTTCAGGAACCCCTACACAATTTTGAAAAAAAACCTCAAAGTGTCGATCCTATGATAGAAATGGTAGGTTGTTCGATTGAGGAAGAGATTCATCCAGCATGGCTTGAGGAAATAACTATGATGATAGCGCAATTTGTTAAAAAGCCTCAAAATGTTGTAGCATATGAGCCAGAGATGCCCAACACTCATATGTTCTCGAAATATCATCTTCATCTCATCTTCGAAATGTGACGGGACATAGCCGACCAACTTCACCGCTAGGATATACTCAGTCATTGTCTGGATGCCTTGTTTGATTCTCTCTCCAGCGATCCTGCCAAGAAACGGTGCCCGACCTGCTGCCAACTGTTCATTTTCTTTCCTACATGACCAAACTCTCCCAACATTGATGGCATATTGGGTTCAACTACTGTATATTTTTATTTTATGTTGTTATGTTTCTAGGTCCAGAGAGGCCAGAATTACAATTTTGTTTAGGACTAGTTTTGTTTGGCAATGTGAACAAAAACATAATTGTTTGTTTTGCATGACACATGCTCTGGTTTCCATATGTATGGAAGAACATGCAGAAAAATTCTCAACGTGTATTTCAATGAAGACTCTTAAAGGAAATATATTTTTTATTTACAAAAAAAAAACAACTATATACAAATACAACATATAGAGAAAACCCATAAGAATAATTGAATAAATATTAACATAACACGTAAATTAACACACATTAAACACTTATCTTTAGTAAAAAGAACACCAACTGCATGCATACTTTCCACGTTCCTTCCATCCGTAGACCACATCGCTCATAAACTCTCAACAGTGGGTCACCCCTGAGTTGGGGCTAAATTCCACCTAGTTAAAGGATTTCTAACCAATCTAAGGTCTCTTTAATAACATATAAACTCATAAAAAGTGTCAAATCAAACTAACAACCTACAGTCCCTCATTCCCCACATGCTTGTCCCACCCCAAGAAGTGTGCCCCTTCTCTGCTCAGCAGTCCTGTTAAATTTTTAATTAAAATAAAGTACCAAGGCAAGTGTTTCTCTTCCCTAGGCGCCTAAGGGGGAGAAAGTGCCTAATGCGGGTCTTAGTCAAATTAATTTGTGAGATGCAAATTAAAATATAAATTTATGATTAAAGTGAGGGTGAGTGAAGAGACACCAAATCTCATCCACCCATCTAATCTAATCTCAGCCGTTAGATTAGAAAACCCCTCACCTTCCCTCATGAGGTCGACTAAGGCAAGAGGGCGCACCCATTCTTGGGTAGTTGAAGCTTCTTGTTGAGAGAACAAGAGAGAGAAAGAGAAGAGACGCTTGGTGAGATGCCAAGAGAAGAGACTCTTGGTGAGATGCCAAGAGAAGGGACCTTTGGTGAAATGCCAAGGTCAGATCTTTGGTGAGATGCCAAGATCAAGAGACTCTTGGTGAGATGCCAAGAAAAGGGACCTTTGGTGAGATGCCAAGGTCAGAGCTTTGGTGAGATGCCAAGAGCAAGAGAGAGGTCGAGCAGAGAAAAGAGACAACATTTGTTGAAGGAGAGCATGCATCCCAAGGCAAAGAGAAGTGTGGATTTCAGGCAGCAGACAACAAGGAAGAACAGGTCGTACCATATGGATTTGTGGAGGTCGTACAACATTTAATGTGCATAGAAATTGAGGAGGACAGTAGATGAAATTTATGAGAGTATTGGCATGCATTCCAAGGCTGCCATACAACATTTGTTGGCACATAAATTGAGGTAACTGTTGTAATATATTTCTGAGTGTATTTCCATATAGTTCATATATTTTGGCATGGATCTTGGGGACCGTACAACACGGTTTACAAGGAGTTGTTCATGCTAGGTTTTTCGTACAGTCTTAGAAGAGTTTTGACACAAATTTCGAGACAGTCCGTACAACATTAATTGTTGGGGCAGCCGTACAGTTGTATGGATTTCTGGTTCAGAAGTCGAGGAGAAAAGCTACAGGAATGTCCAGATAAGTTTGTGTAAATTTCTGAGGATGAATATGTTGTAAAAGAAATTTCTCAGAAGCTCATAAATAATAAAAAGCCCTCTCTCACTGGTTTTCCCCTTGTGGGTTTTTCCAAGGTCGAAGTTAGAATGAAAATCTTTGTGTCTATATTTTTTGAGTTTTGCATATTGCTGATATTTTATTTCTGCGTTGAAAACAATGTTCAAAATCCTCATGTTTCAGTTCTGAAGTTTATTTTCTGTTAAGTTTTTATATGCTGAAACACCACTGAGTATATGCTGAAACAGTGCTAAGTATATGCTGAAACAGTGCTGAGTACATGTTGAAACAGTGTTGAGACATATGCTGAAACAATGCTGAGTATATGCTGAAACAGTGTTGAGTATATGCTGAAACAGTGCTGAGACATATGCTGAAACAGTGATGAGTATATGTTGAAACAGTGTTGAGTATATGTTGAAACAGTGCTGAGACATATGCTGAAACAATGCTGAGTATATGATGAAACAGTGCTGAGACATATGATGAGACAGTGCTGAGACATATGCTGAAACAGTGCTGAGACATATGCTGAAACAGTGTTGAAACTGGAGTTTCGGCATTTAACTTTGGCTGAAAAATCAGTGAGACTGAAACTGGGTGGGGTCTGAAATTCTAACATGGTATCAGAGCTGAGTTGAAGAGAGGCAGAAATTTCAGTAGACAGAAAGTTGGGACAACAGTCACTTCAAGAGGAAGTCACTTGGTGAGAGACCAAGGAGAGGATCTTTGGTGAGATCCCAAGATCAAGAGACTCTTGGTGAGATGCCAAGAGAAGGGACCTTTGGTGAGATGCCAAGGTTAGACCTTTGGTGAGATGCCAAAGTCGAGACAAACAACAACTTCAGCAGAAGTGGAAGATATTTCCACCAAGTTTGACAAGGAATTTTCCTTGATTGCGTGTCTATCATCGAGGACCACTACTCTCGATACTTGGTATATTGACAGTGGTGCCTCTCGCCATATGACAACAGTTCGTGAGCACTTGATGGATATTACTCAGTGTGGAGATGCAGAGGTAGTGCTTGGAGATGAATGGGAGTTCAAGGTGGCTGGTTGTGGGACCGTATCATTTTGGAGGGAGTCTTTGCCTCCCATGACTTTGACGGAGGTTCTTTATGTTTCGGGCTTGAAGAAGAACTTAGTGTCAGTTTCTGCTATTGAGGAGAAGGGCTATGAGGTCTTGTTCCGTGATGGGCAGGTGCTTCTTTTCCCCATAGCGTCTAGCATCACTTCGGCCAAAGTGATTGGTACTAGGCATGAGAGGTTGTATAAGTTCTTGTTCCAGCCAGTGCGAGCATTGATTCATTCTACCAGCAGCAGCAACAACCTATGTGAGATATGGCACAGGAGGATGGCACATTTGCACCATGGGGCTTTGGGATTTCTGAGGGAGTTGGTGACGGGAGTTCCGGATTTCAGTTCAAAGCACCATGAGTTGTGCAAGGGGTGTACCTTGGGAAAGTACACCAAGACTGCTTTTCCGAGTAGTGAAAGTAGAGCAGCAGGGATACTTGATCTTATACATTCAGATGTATGTGGCCCGATGTCTTCGACATCGTTCACTGGATCCCTATACTATGTTGTATTCATTGATGATATCTCTCAGAAGTCCTGGATTTTCTTCATGAAGACCAAAGGACAAGTCTTCAGTCGGTTTCAAGAGTTCAAAGCTCTTGTGGAGAACCAGACAGGGAAGAAA
>SNQJ01S0168784.1:1571-19515 GCA_010110895.2 Picea sitchensis | reverse complement strand
TAAAGAAAATATATATATAAAAAAATGCTACTATGCATAAGGAAGTTCGCCTCGTGAGGCATTTGGGCGTTGGCAGATGGCATGCGTTTCGTTTGCATGTATGACTCGTGTTTTACAAAGCCCTGAGTCCAACTGCGATGACGGCATAACGTGTAAGGCATGAATGCACACAGATTCCGACAAATAACATCTCAAAGGTGTGGTTTTCCTGTGGGAGCAACGTTTATTAGGTATCCACGGCTGTACTCCCAAATTAATTTTCGCAAAACTAACCCAGATTATTGAAATTGGCCATCGATTGCGAGGGATTTTCATGAACTCCCTCAAATCGCTACCTCGGGGAAACAAAAATTATAGGAGGCTTGTAGAGAGAATACAATACAGTTCGATAACGATGAAACAATGCACACAGCGGGACCGAGCCGTGTCTTTTCCATGAACGTATCCAAGTTGTCTCCGGATTCTTTGTTTGGAACTATGGCGGTTACGTCGGCCTTTCTATTCTCTATTCAATGATGTATTTTTCATCGCAGGTCGTGGAGAAAATCGACGCCTTTAAGGGAGGCCGCGAAAAAACAAAATTCAAGAATGAGATCGAGGCCGTGGACAAGGGGCTCCGCAGGGCTTCGAATATGAGGAAAACCATAATTCGCTGAAGAAGTATTATGAGTTTGAGAGTTTGAGAGAGGGTCTCACAGTACAGAAGAATTTGCTATGTAAAAATCTTGAGGAGTTTGAAAGGGCTCTGGAATGCTTGCAGTTGTACTTGATTCATGAAGATGGGGATAGTGTCATTGGGAATTTTGATTGTGCGGATGAGAGGCTAGTTTTCGTGCTTGGGATAAGGTGAGCGTGAGTATGAGTATGAATATAGGCATTGGAGCTTGGTATTGCGTATTGTGTGTTTGATCTTGTCGGCCAATAATTCGACCTTTGGGAAAGGCTGGACATGGCATCAATTGCATAATATTCTTTTCAGGGAGTACAATCGGCTCGAGTCGGCGTTGCCCATGTACTCCAGCAGATGGGAAGCCATTCAGCGAGTCCACATGAACCAGGTAATGTGCCTATTACAAGGATGTAAAGGCGTGGAAATGCACAAAAGATTCACAGTAGCTATGATATTCTTTAAAATTCAAATATTTTCCTTTTATAAATAAACTGTGTGTCCTGAAAATACAGTGATAACGCAATGTAAAAACCCACAGGGCTTAGTGATATATTGACTCTGGATGAAGGGCTTATAAACACGTATATATTTTCCAAGTGAATCGACGGGTGAGAAGACACAATGGATGGAGTTTTGTTCATTAAATAATGTATGTTTGATGATTGTTGTTTATGTGTTTTCCTCAGCGAGGGAGGATGACGGCCTGGAGATATTTACCCGGGGAAATACCGAAGGTTATACAACCACCTGGTAAGCTTGCTATCAATATCAGAAATGACCTCTTTGAGATGTGAGATGCATGAGTAACCTTGTCTGATAAGGATATTGATTTGGACAGGCCGAGAGAAAGGAAGGTGGTAGGGTAGGAACCAAAGAGACAAAAAAAAATAAGTTGTGGTGGTGAGAGTAGCGCTGCAAAGGAGAAGAAGCGCGCTACAGGAGTTCCTCCAGTGATTGATTGGTGTACCAAAGCCGGCCCTCTATCTCTCAAATCTCTTTAGTTTAGTAATCTTGGCCGCTTCGGACCTCATCTCTTCAACTATATTCTGACACCGAGACGCCTGCTCAGCAGAGAGCCTTCCCGCATCAGCCAATAGAGACTCCGCCTATGGAGCCAACATCCTGTCATGGAGCACCTTTATAGAGTCCACTCCAACCACCTGGTAAGTCATGGTAGATACATATGTTTTACCCTGTCATTTGATAAGTTGCAAGTCAGGATTACGCAGATAAGCTGAAAGTCTAATTCTAAAGAAGAATTAATTTTTCTATCTTATAGACGCATTTCTTCTCCCTCCATGGATTCGATTGGGACCAGTGGTCCCAGTCGTTTTTTGGTAATACTGTTGTGCAGAGTGTTTGACGTTTCATGTCATAACCCGGGAGATAGACTTGGCAATACTTATAAATCTGGACATTCTTTAGGACAAATCCATAATAGCTTTCTCTGTCAACAGGCCAGGTGCTTACGCACCAGTGTAGATCCATTGTAACTCCATCTCAATCCAGTGCTGCGAGGGATCAAATTCATTGAGATGCAAACCTTTTTGAGGAAGGAACACTATATAACTGCGTTGTTTAACCATTTCTGTACCCCTGTCTGCGGAGAATGCTTAAAATACGGGGTTGATAATACCAACAGGAAGGTAAGGGTCGGGCGACTCGCTATCACCTGATCTAGATGAGTAAGTCAATACAGTAGGGTTCTCTTATTTTTTCCTTTACTATTTTTGGGATATGAAAGGTATATAAAAGATGTATATACAACACTATTAAAATTTTGTGGATACTTTTGCACAGTTTTGACTATAAACTGTTTGTAATTCTATGTATAACTATGTAAACTGTTCCTAATTTTTTTTTTTATAACCAAGGAAATAAATTGTTTGCAATTGTTTGTAATTCCAGTTTGTAATAGTTTGCAATTCTTTATTTTATTTTTATTTTTATTAATGTTCTATGTTTTATGTGTTCTATGTGCAGGTTAAGCTAAGCGTGGCTGGAGTTTCTCAAAAGAATGAAAACTACCCCTTATTTAGGCCCTCGGTTCCATATTTGAACCAGGGCTTTGATACCAATTGTAATGACTCTAACTTAATTATAACAACCATTAAATTAGAATACCACAATAAAATTTAATAATTACTACATCTAGCACATTAAAATCTAATTTTGCATAGTAATAAATTTAATAGCAAATTTACTTCAAAATAATTCGTAACTCTAACCTGAACCTGATGCTGCCGCTTGCTTTCTTAGCTTGCTCCTTTAGATTTCTCCTTAGGACACCACCCCAAAACCAACCTCCCGGCCGACTAGTAGCGCCTAGCCCTAGGATATCAATGGATATCCTAGCCCTCCAAGCCCAAAACCTCCGCAGCCCCCCGGTGCACTATAAATTCCACTGTAAATTCCACTCTCTCAATGCTCAAGCTCTCCCCCAAAATCCTTCCTCCCCTCTCGTAGAATGAATCCCCTCTCCAATCCATTTCCCCCCTTATTCCTCCTTCCTTCACCGACACTCCATCCTACATTAAATTCCTTATCCCTCCATTTATTACCCTTATCCATTCATTAATACTCTTATCTTCTCGGGATCCTTATGTGATCCCTTCATGTATACATAACTTGATTAAATGTTTTATTTTATTCTCCCTTTTTAATTTAATACTTTATTAATTAGTTAATTAATTAATAATCAAATTTATCATTAACCATATTGATTAAAGAGTTAATTATACTTAAATGAATCCATTAACCATATTGATGAAAGAGTTAATTATACTTAAAATGAATCATCTTAATAATTATGGGTCACATTTTTTAATTCTAGATACTAGTGCCATCCCTTGAAATATTTTAAAGTATTTTTGGTTCTTTTTATTGTTTGGGTATAGTCCTTAGTTCTTTTGGTTATGCATATTTTCATTCATGAATTTTCATTGGTGTCAAATGTTCAAAAAAGGTTGAACTTTTGGATTCTTACCACTATTTTTGGATTTTTATTCATATTGTCTCTTTTTATTTCCCTTCCTAACCATTTTAGGTTCATGGCACTTAGCTTCAAATAGTTTGTTATGGGTGCATTTCTCCTTTTATTCCTTATATTGTGTTAATGGCTTTTTTCCATCTTATATCTTGAGGGCTATATCAAGGGTTTCTCGATATGAATTAGGTTGGGTTCCTTGAATGTGTGTGATTAGATGGTATGCCAAAGAACTAGGATGAACCAATTGATTTCCATGAGTTCTGAGAATTGATACTTGAAAGCTGTCCAAATATATCCTTCAACTATTCCTTAATAATTTGGGTGAAGTGGTCCACCAATTTTGGGTAGTCTACAAATATCTCAATGAAAAAGTTAAGGGTTTTTCATTGAGATATTTGTAGACTTCCAAAAATTGGTGGACCACTTCATCCAAATTATTAAGGAATAGTTGCTTATTATCCTTTTAATACCTAGTGAGTACGACATTCCACATAGTGACTTTGAATATTTCCCATTTTATAGAGGGGCCCAATTCATTGTATGTTTCCAAAAAAGTGTTGTGTAAACAATTGATCTTTTAACTTCCATAGTCAATCAAAAGTAATCATGTTGGAGATATCAGGATGACAATTGGTTTGGATTTTTCTTCACTTATTCTCCTCATTGTAACACTCCATGCACTTTCCATAATCATACCAAGGATTCTCATTGAACTTCTTATTATACTAAGTGGAATCATCTAATGACTCCTTTTGAGATTCAAATTTGTTAGCCAACTTTCATTCATTGTTAGACATGATTTTGATTGTTGGAGATTCTATGTGTGGCATCCTACCAATGTTAGGAAAACTAGTTCTCTTTTCCCTTCCAAACATTATGGGATTCTCTCTATGTTTTTCTCTCCCTTTTGGTTTTGATTCAAGTTAGGTTTTCCCATGCTTTGAAAATTAGTCTTGAATTCCATACTTATGAAGAGTTACTTCTAGCTTATTTCTCTTCCATACCTTTCTAGGATTTCCCCCCAAACTTCTATAGGAGTTTACTAGTAGGATGATCTCTCACCTGTAAGTTTCCCATGAATTTCTTGAATTCTTCCCAAATAGTGGGTCTACAATAACCACCAATTGGTCATAACTTAAAGATGGCATCACTTCCTCTCTTAACCATATGTATCCTTTAACCTACATTCATTGAATCATGTTTACCTTGCATTCATCCTTCTCAAGCTCTACAACTTTGACTAATACAAGATTAAATCTAAAACTCTTGTATCTCACCAACCTTATGTGTTCAAATGATAAGATTTTTTCCAAAATCCCAAACACAAAGCCTTTCTTTAAATTCTTTCATTAGAATTAGCACCATTTTTGCATGTGTCATCTCAACCATTGATCTCTATCACATCCCACACTATCTTATTTAAACCCATGACAAATCCTACCTAAATTTAATCATCAATTCAATACAAAACATAACTATGGCATGCCTAGTTATGTTTTAGAAATTCATTGTAAAACATAACTATGGCATGCGTAGCTTGGGTATGGTCTGGGAACATTAAAATCATTAAAAGTAGGCTCTAGTGCTCACCTACCATAGTTGCATTAATGGTGACAATATTCAACTCATATATCAAATGAAATCTCCCTTAGTATAGTTTCTTATATAAATACTTCCCTCCCACAAAGACATTTCCCTAAGCATTTACACCCCCCTTTCTCTATAGTTCATTAGTTTCATAGATTCATTGGTTCACATGGCACCCATTCCATCCCCTCCATAGATCAAAATCTCCCACTAACACCCCAAATATAGATATTTTGTCTAATGGAGAAATTTCATCTTGTAACTATGGATCTATTTTCATGTTTTATTCCTAGACCTACAAAGAGACAAAGAAACAAATAAATTAAATCTGAATTGAAATTAAGAAAGTTGACTTTCTAAACATAAAATGTGGAAATTAAGATATTGAAATTAGAACTTTGCCATGGTACACTAATTCCCCTCCATAATTTACGTGATTTTTGGGGGTTTGGGGGTCACATAGGGATTTAGGAATGAACCATATTCAATCTTTTTCATCTCTTTTTAGTTGGCCATCTAACTACATTAATTTCACTACACCCTCACTAGTCATCTACACAATTCTATAAGGTCCCTACCAATGCATCCTTAACTTACTTAGGTGTTTCCAAAAATTATTGTCATACATACATCACCAGATCCCATTCAAACTTTTTATCGTGATATCCCTACTGTGCCATGCCTTTTGGCACATCTTCTGTATCATTTGATGGTACCCCACTAGAAGCATGTGCTCTTCTCGTTGTATCAACATATCCAATTTATCCTCTAACTCCTGTGTGATGAACATATATATAGTTAGGGATACATGTAGGCTTGGGATCAACTATTCTAGTTTCACCATAGGTTCAAAGCCGTATACCAAGTTTAATGACTTGTACTTGGTCAATGTTTTAAATGTAGTTGTGGGCCCATAGAACTATTAGGATTATTTTATCCCAATCATCACTATTGACCAAGTACATCTTGGTCAATCCATGTTCTAGAATTTTTTAAATGTTTTTGTCTATCCATTAACATACACATGATATGATGTAGTATTATGATTATAGTTCATGCATTCCTTTACCAATATGACCATCACACCACCAATAAAAATTTAACCTTGATTTCTAGTCAGACTATGCAAGTACCCAAACCTTGTGACAATATTATCAAATATAAACCTCACAACAGTGTTTGTTGAGAATATCACGTCAATGTATCCTCTATCCATATTTTCAAATAATTCTTTGTGGTGATATTGTACCTATCCCCTGAGTAGTGTGTGGATGCCTTGATAGGTCAAATAAAGTCCATTTCCCACCAATAGAATGGCTCCTTGACCACGATGAGTTGTAACAACATTTAATCTCATGAAAATAATTGGCCAACACATTATAAGACATCACACTACTGTGATATTCTATATCATCTGAAGAAAAAGTTTGCCACTATAGCCTTATGCACATACCTTCCATGCAATAACCTTCCCTCATTAGCACTCCCACCATTGTAGCCATCATGGGATTCCCACAATAATACCCATTGTTCATGATCCAACACACATCTAAACATAATCTTTTCCATGGATATATTATATAAATGTCCTACAATCAACTAATACTTTGTTATGCATACCACTCAATCCCTTTACTTCCATTACCTATCATATTTTGGGACTTAAATGAACTAAGTAATTCCATGACCCTACAAAGAATTCATGCACCACTTCTATGCCAAATATATCATCAAGCAGAATTCATTAACTATATTAGTGATTCCCATTCTAGATCTGTGGGAGAGATGACATGGATCCACATTTTTCTTGCCCGGCCTAACCATGACCTGGAGCTCAAACTCCTTCAACAATAGTAACCAATGGCATATCTAACCTTCCACTGCTGACTTGTTCACCAAATATCTTAGTGAAAAGTGATATGTAAGGTGACCTAGGAGATAATATATAAACTTCTAGAGGGTATACATCATGGTCAACCCTTATGATTCCATCAAAGTGTAATTACAATCAAATAATGACACTTTTCCATTGGATAAATAAATTTGGTAATATAGTGTGCCTTTCTCCAATTTTATTAGAACATTTCCTAGTGCAATGCTAGATGAATCCACACACACATATAAAAAAATAATACTCTCTCACCCATCGTCTAAAATCCATTTCACGCTTTCAAGGAGACTCCACGACTTTCAAGGAGACTTGTGCCCAAGGAGATAGATTGTGGAGGGAACATGGAGAGAGTTCAATAGCTACAAGGTTAGAGAGAGCTAGCAGAGGGCACCGAGAGAGAGATAGACTGAGGGCATTGAACAAAAGAGAGGGAGCTCAGGAGGCACCATCCAGAGAGGGAGAGAGACTGAGGGCACTGGCCAATAGAGGGATCTTGCAGAGGCTAACCACTGTGAGAGGGAGAGACCGAGGGCCTTACTAGGGAGAGAGGAGCTCGTGAAGAGAATGGTAAGTTGATACGTCTATGTATTCTGCTCGGAATGATAATTCTCTGTATTAGGCACCAGATTAATGTTCTGGTCCAAAAGGGCGTGGATTCAAATCCCACTCTCAACATACTTTATTTTATATGATAACTCTTTCATCTAATGTACAAAAAGTGTACTACAATCAATGCATGCTCAAGACATGAGGATACTTCTAAGTGAATAGATTAGGGTCTAGAGTAATGTAGATCTTATTTTTGAAATGTGGCTTTCATTTTTCAACTTCATATTTTTCTCTATATAAGTCACAACCCTTAGATATGGAAAATCCACACCAAAGGTATTTTTTTCAAAATCAATCTTCAATAAAGGGACCATTGACCCATCTCATGAGCCCACTCCAAGGATACTAAAACAATAGTGTCTAAAATAAAATGCTTGCACAAAACATGTATGTTCCTTCTAAACAACCTTCCATGCCACCACCTGAATTATCAAATCTACTACATCCATGATCTTATTCAACATTAAGTATAGTGATTGGTTTCCAACCCCCAATAGTGTCTTTGGCTACATTTTTGGAGTTACGTTTGATCGAACCTAGGTTCAAGGATTCTGAAAATCTATGAAAAGTGAATACCTTAACTACCAAATGACAAAGGTCATCATCAATCATGTCACACATTCCCTTGTAAAACTCACAAGGAAGGCCATCTACCTAAATACTTGCCATTCTTTCATAGGGTTGAGAGCTACACAAGCTCCTATTTCTAGAAGTCCCTATCCAACTTGTCCCGATCACCAATAAAAACCTTGCAAGGAATAACCCTACAACAAGAATTACTAACAACCACCACATCATTCATCAAAGCATGAAGAGAAAAATATTATGAAAATGCAATCTCAACTTAACTCTAACCTCAACTAGATTTTCAGCAAGAGAACTATATTGGATTACTAAGAGCTGGGGTGAATCAATATTAGGCACCTTTTTAGCACTTTTAATCACAATATGCAATCATTTAAGATATCAAATAATTTATCACTTATGATTGCATTCAAAAATTATAAACATGTAACCATAAATACACATTACACAAGAATTTTACATGGAACCCAAATAGGAGAAAGTCTATTGAATGATTTCTATATATTAGAAGATTACATTCATAGGAATCACCAATTTCCAAAATTGTCTAGCACCAAGTAGAAGGAGGCACCAACCCCGATTTACAATCTTCAACCCGAAGGAAGCTACAACGCCTCTAGATTCTCTTAACTCCAACTAAAATGAGGTCTTCCCAACTTCTAAAGGAGGTTTCACAACTCCTTCTCCTTTCCCTCCTTCCTCCCTTTTTTTTTTTTTTTTTTTTTGTCCCTTCCTTCCTCCCTTAAGTATAAATTTCACTGTTACTATCACTTATATGGTTTGATGATGATTATGTATCATCAAAACCAAATTCACCTTAATTTTCCAATCTTTGGGTTAATACTTGCCTTCTTTATATCTGGTGAACAATATCATGTAAGAAAGATACTACCCCAATGCTCAACAAAGCATTCTAACAAGTAATTTTTTATTCTGGTGAATTTCAGGATGATACCACATTTGAGAAGCAGAGTGCACTTTTTTCTTTAGTTGTTTCAGACATTGTGTTGATAAATATGTAAGGAAAGAAGTCCTTGAAGATTATGCCATTATTTATTTATTTTATTGCTTTGTTATTTTAAATGCTTATGATTTATGCACAAAATTTAGTGGTTTTCAGAATTGATAATTTGTTTGAATTTTAATGTATGTAGGTGGTGTCATGACATTGGTCGTGAACAAGAAACAAACAAGCCATTGTTGAAAACAATGTTCCAGGTATACTTTAGTTTATTGAAGCCTTCGGAATTTTAAAGGATATTTGTAAATTTCTATTGACTTGTCTCTGTATATTTGACGGGTCATGATGCGCTTATTTAGTCCCCGCAAGACAACATTGATTTTCGTTATTAGGGAGAAGACAAAGGTAGATATTGCATTACTTCTCATTTGTTGTAGAGTTTCAAATCATTACATGACTAGAGTCTTTGACATTTCTTTAGTTCATATTTTTATTTTGAGTTTGAATTCCCATCGTCCGCTTTAATGAATGATTGGTTCTATTTATGCATAGACCCCTTTAGAAGTTTTGGAACCCATTCTTCATGAAGATATTCAGAAGGTAAATATGTTTTTTGGGTTTCTTGTCACTCAAATTGAAATGTGTTTTTTGCTTTCAGTCATTAGGGTGATCTTATATTTTGCATGCAGATCTGGGATTCTGTTCCAAAGCCCCCTAAGAACAAGGAGACCCCACTTAGTGATTTTTTTTAATGTAAGTGCTCTCAGTGAATTTAAAGTGTTGTTGAATAATGTTGTTAATTTAAAGACGGAAAAAATCTCACAGCGGACTATATCCGGCGGGTGCGAATCCACTCTCTAATTCTCGAACCCAATAATCTGCGATTAACTTCCCGCAGTCAAATACAGGGTGGGGTGCGAGAAATGCGAACTCCCCGCAGTCTTCAAGTAAGTCAAGCAAATCGTATATTTTATCTTGGTATATTTTATGAAGAATCGAGGAGGTCGCGTGGTGCGTGAGAAAATCCTGTTGCATGGGAAGATTTTAAAAAAAAAAGCGGAGTTTAATTTTGTATATTTGAGTTTAAGGTTATGCATGCGGAGTTTAAGGTTATATCTGCATGCGTGAGTTTAATTCATGCCTGGATGTGTGAGTTTTCTTTAAATATATATTAAGTGGATTTGAGTTTTAAATGGATATTTGAGTTTTAAGTGGATATTTTAAGTGGAGCATTAAAGTATATTCATTTTTTTTATTATTAAAAAGTGAAAAGGAATGTATGTGGAGGATTGATGATTATTAAAGTGGAGGTTTATTAAAGTGGATTATTAAAGTTTATTATGTGGAGGATTGAAGTTTATTAAAGTTTTTTTAAGGAGGGAGCTATAAGTTTTTAAACCGAGATTTTGGATATTGGGTTGTATGCATGTACGATTTGGTGCTGACAATAGAAATATAGTTGACTGGATTCGAAGGCGTGAGGATGGATCATTTCATCACTCAAAAGTCACATATCCTTGGTGATTTTCTTGAAGAGACTAAATTGCAGTGATGGTGAATCCTCTAGCGGAGACATACTTCAACTAAGCCAACAAGTTAGATGGCTCTAACTTCATTAACTAGAAATTCAATATGTAGACGCTTCATGGAGGGCTATGGTGTCCGGAACATTGTGAAGGGAACTGAATCGGAACTCCGATGCAGTAGGTGCGACAAATAAACATGCATCCAAGACAGGAGAAGAAGGAAAACAAGGAAAATGTATACATTGCGCATGTCCGCTAAAGATAGCATAATTCCACATAATAGAGACGCTACAACTTTTGCGCAACATGGATAGCTCTTAAAGCATTGTATGAAACTAACAACAAAAATCGCATTTTGTTCCTGAAAACTAAAATTCATTAGGTGGCATTAAGATGGATGGAAATGAATCTATTAGTTCATTTTTGGGTCGCATTAAAGAGGTGAAAGACAAGCTAGTAAATGTAGGGGAAACTATTTCCAACACTGACGAAAGTGATCATTACCTTTAAATGGTAAGTTAGAAGACTATCATATGTTCATAATAGGTCTTCTATGTTAAGGAGAAACCTCCTACATTTGAAGAATTAACAGGCATTTTGATGCAAGAGGAAGAGACGCAAGAACTGGGGTTTCATAGTAAAGATTTGCACTTATAATAAATACTATCCGGGCGAGAGGAAGACCGAGTAAGAGGTTGAGGAGGCAGTTCATGGCAGAGGTGGTTCATGGCAGAGAGACAATTCATCACAAAGAAGACAATCTCCAAATCAAGGTATGCAATCCGATAAGAATGAGTCAAAGAGTTGTTTTATCAGGGTCGGTCTCGGATATTAAGGTTAAAGACTGTCATAAGAAGAAATGATGAGGCTAGGAATAAACTTAAAACACATTCAGGTCATTATGCAGAAAATATTCAAATCAAGATCACATATTATTTATCAAGTAGTGATGATATCAGATGAACCCCACTTTTGACTCACGGATCTAGGGCTGCTTGTGTCTAACGTTGATTTATTTGTTGAAACGGATGATTCTGATGTTTGGTTTGTGGATTTTGGAGCATCGGTATATATGACTTGTAATAAAATTGGTATGCTAATTTTAAAGAAACATTGCATCGAAAAGCAAGATATACCTTGAGATACCGCATCTATCGATCAAGGGATATGGAGATTCCAAAGGACATTGCCAAATGGTATTGTTCGCCACATTCACAATGTGGTGTATGTGTCGTGAATAAAGAAAAATTTGATCTCTATGTCCACCATTACAAACCAGAACTTGAAGGTTGAATTCTTCAAGAATTATTGCATGAAGGATCTGTTGGACTACCAACTGTTGCAAAGGGTGTCAAAGTGGGAGGTTCCATAAACTTGATGTTACCAACAAATCACATCATGCACTAACTTTAGCTACTATCCTGCAGAGATTCTTGGCATCAAAGGTATGGACACATCAATCATCCCGATTTATTGTTATTACGTAACAAGCGAATATGGTTGCTGACTTCCTATGTTAAAGAAATGAGAATGTTGCTTGTGATGGATGTATTAGGAAAGATGCAATGTTGATGAATTCCCCTCTAATCCCGATAAGAAAAAGAGAGATGTGTTATTAGATCTTGTGCATTAATCGGGATGTGTTTCAGGGCCTATGCACTAGGTCTTTAGGAGGTGCATTTTACTTCTATTATTTATCGATGATTGCACGAGATACATGGGTTTACTTCCTTAGAAAAAGTGATGTTTTCGAGTAATTTTAAGGAATTATTAAATTCATGGTGGAAAAACAAACATGAGAATCCATCAAAATCCTTCGTTCGGATCAATGGGGAGATTATAAATCAGTGGACTTCAACAAATATTGTAAGATAATGGAATAGTACAATAGCTTCATGCGACTGCCACCCACAAAGAAACTAAGTCAAATAAAGGAAGAACAGAACTCTGGTAGAGTGTTCTTGCAGTATGATGAAAGGTAAAATATCTCAAATTCTTTTTGGGATGAGGCCATTATCACTATTGTTTATTTAAAGAATAGAAGTCCAACAAGGTGTCTTGATAGTGTTACTCCCTTCGAAGCCTTGAATGGTTCCAAACCTACAGTTAATAATTTAGAACAATACCCAATGAAAGTATTTGGGTGTAAATATTTTACACATATTCCAAAGGAGAATAGGAGGAAATTGGATGAAAAAGCCACTAAATGTATTTTCATTGGGCATTGTTATGAATTTAAAGCATAAAATCTGTTTGATCCTCGCTTACTCACAAAGTATTTGTAAGTAGAGATTTACTTTTCCATGAGCAGTAAGGGTAAAGGTGGAAATCATGACGCGACAACACTATGAGGAAATTTATTTAAACTTTGAGGAAGGAGTTAAAGAAGAGCAACAAAAAACAACCCACACAACAACAAACTATCCCTACAAATGACAAATAACAACCATCCCCACAATTACAACAACAAGAAGGACTCAATGATATGGAAAATTCAGCAACATACCACTAGCAGTGGAGACAGACCTTCACAAAGTGGGGAGGGAGATAATCAATTGAGAAGATCTTCAAGACAGATTCGGCTTCCGAGAGGTATAAAGACTATGCCCTAATGAGTAGCATTTCAAATGTCATAGAACCCATGAATTTTGATGAAGCTAATGAACATGATGAATGGAGAAAATGCAATGGAGGAAGAATATGAATCTATAATGAAAAAACAATACTTGGGAATTGACCAAATTTCCTAAACATAAGCTTCCTATTGGATGCAAAATTGGATATACAAACCCAAATTTTAATTAGATGGTAGTATAGGATAATTATAAGGCTAGAACGGGTTGCAAAAAGGTATTCACAAACATAAGGTATTGATTATAATTAAACATTTGCAATCTTCAAAAGAGCTAAATTGAATACTATCGAATGTTAATCGCTTTAGCTACAAAGTATCACTGGAAGTTGCATCGCTAAATGTTAAATCTGCATTTTTTGAATGTTGAGTTAAAGGAAGATGTTTACCTTACTCAACCCGAAGGGTTTGTTGAAGAGGGGCAAGAACACTTAGTGTGAAAGTTAAATAAAGCATTGTATGGATTAAAACAAACACCAGGGTCAAGGCGGTAGTATGAGAAGATAGACTTTCTTCTTCAACGTGGTTTTATGGAGGAGGCAGCTAATCCAAATCCCAGATACCAAATTTGATGAACATGGGTACATAGTATTGATTTCATTATATGATGATGATTTAATAATTACGGGTGAAATGCGAGAAGTTAGATTGATGAAACTTAAGCGATAGCCATAAAGGTATTTGAAAATGAAAGGATCTTGCGAGTTACATTAATCGCTTCAGGTCTTGAAGTTTGAGGAAATGCGCCAAACTTTTGTTTGTCAGAGAAACTATATCAGAGAAATAATTTCTGTGAGATTTAAGATGGATTAGTGTAAGTCTTCTATTATTCCCATACAACATAATGTGAAACCGCCCCGTGGATGATGGTTCCCAAGGAGGTGAATGGCACCGTATAGACATATGGTGGGTAGTTTTGAATTATCTCACCACAACCAAACCCGATATTGCATATTCTATGAGTGTATTAAGTCAGTTCATGGAGAAACCATCAAGGAAAGCCATTAAGAATGCGCGATCAGGTATCTAAAAGGTATGGTATTAAGTATACTGATTCATCTAATGTTGAGTTAAATGTGTTATTCTCAGATTCGATTAATGGGTAATATGGATGATCTAAGATCAACCACTAAATATGCGTTCAACATTGGATCCGGTTATTTCCATGGAGGAGTAGCAAATTTCACTTATCTCCTCGTCATTCCCCACCCAAGGTAATATAAGCCTTGTGTGCAAACAACTTGGCGGTCAGTTGGTTAAGAATACTTCTTCAAGATGTTGAGAAGAAATGAAAGGAACCTACACGATCGTGATGTGATAATCAAAGTTCAATCAATATTACAAAGAATCCAATTTTTCATGCAAGACAAAGCATGTTTAGCTCAAGATTTACTTTGTTCTGGAGAAAAGTTGCACAAATGAAATAACTCGGTGTATTGTAATACTAGTGAAAAATGCTGCTGATATTTTCTACCTAAGCCTCTTGGAAAGATTAAGTTTGAAACTGCTTTAGAGATGTTAGGTGTAGAAGTGAATCCATTCTCCATTAAGGGGAGACTTGGAAATAAAGAAGTAAGCGTCATTTAGTTTGTATGCCAGTTATAAGCAATTTCAGTTGTTAAGAGTCATTTCAGTTGGTTCAGTTGTCTTAATTTGTATGTAGCCGGTTAATACTCTCGTGATATTTTATCTTCACATCATCTGATTTTCCATCTTCGTCATGAATATTCATGACTTAGCAGCCAGCAAAGTTTATGCCATGATTTGGTGACAACATCTTGGTTAAAAATGCCGCTTTCAGGCCTTCAAGAGCATGAAGGAGTCATGACAAAAATATCATGATGGATCAGATACTAATCTGCAAGGAGGATCATATGCAATGATAAATGCAATCAGATGAAAATTTTAGGAATTTTTAAATATAACATATGAATGCACGTATCATATCCAGTATAAGCAAGGGTCTGTTAATAATTACCATGTATTGCGTTTTAAGAAACTAATCCTTAAAACTTCTTGATTCTTTGAAAAAATAAAAGGTCGGGATTAGATTTACATATTAACCAGGTTTATGGCATAAAGCATTCCTGGAGGGTATTTGGCAGATTTAACAGAGCCCAATGTATTGTTTGAGTCGCCATTCTTCTTTCTCACACAATTTTTCTTGCACCCCCTCTTGAATAGAGCACCCACTTTGTATTGTGATTCTACCAAATACCCTTCTCAGTTGGATCGGCGAATTTTCACATCTTCCTTTCCAGCTGAGCAACAACTCAGACAGATATTATCCCGTGCACAACAAATTTGATGGTGTAATAAATAAATTTTAGGATCGGCGAATTTTCACATCTTCCTTTTCAGCCATGCAGATATTATGTTGTGCACAATAAATTTGATGGTGTAATAAACAAATTTTAAAACCCAGTAAAAAACTACGCCTTGGATAGTAGAGTATAGTAGAGTTGAAACTGTAGACAAACAACTATATGCAGTTATTTTTCTGTTCACAACAAATTTGGTGGTGTAATAAACAAATTTTAACACCCAGGAAAAAACTGGCCGTGGATAGTAGAGTTGAAACTGTAGACAAACAACTATATGCAGATATTATGCTGTGCACAACCAATTTGATGATGGTGTAATAAACAAATTTTAACACCCAGGCAAAAACTACGCCGGTGATATTAGAGTTGAAACTGTAGACAAACAACTATTGGCATAGGAGTGGGTTAACTCTTCTCTTCCTTAGTGTACCTTAGTGTAGTTTTTTTGGCGATTTGTTTTTAAATTTTTTATCAATTTAGAATTCTGATCGATTTTTTGAGCATGGGTTGGTTTAAAATGGAAGAAAACCACTGGAGTAAGGGTAAGGTTTTGAAATGCATGAAACTTTGATCCATGCAAAACTTAGAGAAAACTAGGAGTGGACTAACTCCTGAGCAATCTTCCTTCAGAGTTACTTTTCCCGCAAGTTTTTGGGCTGTCAATTTTTAAATTTTCGATCAATCCAAAATTCTAATCAATAGTTTTTGGGCTGTCAATTTTTAAATTTTCAATCAATCCAGAATTCTGATCAATTTTCTGAATATCTGGATTGATTTAAAATACATATACTTTGATCCATTCAAAAGTCAAACTACCCTCAAAATTTGGATATGAAAAACAAAACTCAATAAAAAAAAATAAAAACTCAAAAAAAAGATTGCTCAGAATTAACCTACCCATCTTAGTAACCACCCAACCTCGATTGGTCAGTTCATTGGCAGGTAGATCGAATCCTTCGCTCAGAAATACTTACTGCTTTAGTTTTACTAAAGCCCAAAGGATATGAAATAAAGATGGAGTTATAGTTTGATAAATTGATACCCTGTATCTACAGGTAATCTTATATGGACTGCTGCATCAACGATTTGCCTCTCTGCGAAATCGAGGCCCGGCTTGAAATTTGTTAGCAGCGTATTAATGGCAGGGAGGGAAGGCCGAGGAAGGACATTTTTTTTTTTATGAATCATTTTAATTCTTTTTTATTAAAACAACACCGTGTGAATTAATGGGTATTCAATGAATTTTAAGAAGACCTTTTAAAAATATGCTTTTTCCAAATAACTCAGCAACCAAACTTGCTATAAGACATCAAAAATCAAAATTTATAGAGAATCAAAATTTAAATAAATAAAATTATTTATATTTTTTAAATTAAAAAATACAAATTATCCATCACAGGTATAAAAATATTTACAAGCTAAATATCAACTAGTCAACCCTATTCTCATTGCTAATTTGGTTGGACTAATAAGAGTAAAATAAAACTATCTTACGCTATAAAATGACTTAACATAAACTCTTAACACTTTTTCCAAATCACCTACTTATCAAAATAATTATGTATAATAATAAACTCAATATTAAAATAAACAATTATGAACCACAAGTTTAACATATGGAAACTATAATGTAATTTAAAGTGTTGAAAGTGAAAGGTTAAGCTATACTAAATTTTCAAATAGTCAAAAATATAAATTTTATATAATAATAATAATAATAATAATAATCTATTTTGAAGATCATAGCCAAGCTAGCACACATAATTGGTGTATGAGATCTCCTTATTTGTGGGACAAGGGACCCCCTCCTTCCAACTATTTGATATGTTATAAACTAAACATAATTACAAAAATTATATATATATATATATCATGAAATGCATTGTAAAAAAAATTCATATTCTTTCTTTGTACAAGTTCAAAAATATGAAAATTCACTAAATTGGGAAAATTAAAACCATTCTAATACCATAATATAAAAATGTTCAAAATATATGTAATTATGAAAAAAAATATGAATTAAAATTAAACCATTGTAATACCATAATATAATTTATTTTATAAAATGATAATTAAAAAATTGAAATAAAAACGAGTGTGAAATATATACTGAAACAATATATAAAAAAAGCTTTTTAAGAAACTTGGAAGTTGAGAAGAACTATAGTAA
>SNQJ01S0168781.1:2425-12718 GCA_010110895.2 Picea sitchensis | reverse complement strand
GGGTCACCTTGGGTGACTTCTTGTAACATATGCATAGTTCTTGTACATTTTCTTTTTTAGTTATTGTCTTTTTGGTTTTATGGACGTGTCATTTTGATGTCATATTTTTCATTATGGAAGATCTCAAGTGAATCAGAGGTGTTCATTGGGTTTGCGGATGATGCTAGCCGACACACTCGGAGGCTTGCTTTCGCAGCTTGGTTGATTTTCACACCTCATGGCCAGTTGCTATCTTCAGGAGGTAGCTGTTTAGGTGACACCACAAACAATGTCGCCAAATATAGCGCAATTCTAGAGTTTCTACGTGACGCTTTGTCACATGGTATCTCTCACCTCCAGGTCTATTTAGACACTCAACTGGTTGTGCCTCAGTTAAATGGGGTTTACCGCGTTTGCGATCCTACTCTACACTGTCGATTCCTTAGGGTACCTCTCTTAGAATGAAGCTTTGATTACATTATGTATATCCATGTTCCTAAGAGATTGAATCAAGTTACAGATACTATCGATAATCATGTATTAGATTGGCATGTTGCACACATGTAAGAAAAAGTACACACATGCACATGTAAATACATTTGTAAAATAGATGTAATCCATAAGACATAAAAAAGACATAAAACACACACATATATATAAAATATTGGAGTACATTGGTGGGCGCAAGCACCTCAAAAATAGGTCCAGTAAGAGTCACAGGGCTTATGCCCTCAAAAATATACAAAAAGGTGCCCTCGACACATAAGTAGTCGAGCCTAACTAAGGGCGAGGCCTGTTGGCCCTTCCGTATTGAACAATGTCGTTGTCCAAATGCTGGAAGAGCTAAACACAAGTCCGTGGTACCCCAACTACGTGAGGTTGCACAGACGGTGAGAGATCCTCGATATCTTCCATAGGAACTGTACGAGTGAGAGCGGTGAGATTTCACTCTACTTGTCTCAATACCCTCTCAACATCTCTGACTGGAGGCCCTCCTGCTGTAGCAGCTGGTCCTGCCTCTGGTTGAGGATGATGTCTCGTCCTTGAGAAGTCTGCTAGACGCACTGGTCCCACATCTGTACATAACATATACATACGTGTTAGATACTCTGGTATACAAAAAAATGTTATATATGAAAAAACATAAAAATTAAAATAACTTTGAAAAACAAGCATACCTATCTCTCCTTGCTCCACTCTGGGAGGTACGACCATGTCAAGGTCCCTGGAGAAGTTGATCCCAGCATAGGGGTAGTCCTCTATAACCGAAATCTACTGAGAACATCAGTAAAAAAATTTGTCATTGAAGGCCTCAATAGCCCTCCCTCCCCCTTTTCACTACAAAAACGCCACCCATCTACATAACTACGAAGAAGAGGCTATTTTCCTTCTTACTATCTCCCTCAGACTCAGACTAGGTACCCTCTCGAAGAAGAAAGTGCAAAGAATAGTCCTGAACCCAAAGTTTCTGTGTCTCCACATATGACACTCTGTCAGCTGCCTTTTCATACAATCCAGTAAAGTAGTACTCCAGTTAAAAATTTATGCATTTAAGCATTGAACTGCACAATTCATGTGCATCGGGAATCCTGATGTAAAGCTATGGATCCAGTGGTCCGTCCAATGAGAAAAACTATCACTTTCAGTGATAGGTCCGAAATCTTGTTTATTGGCACATGAGTGCCCATTTTGTTTGTGCCTACCTCGCAATGGATTCCAATCAACTTCACTATGTTGTGAGGCCCAGAGGGAAAAGTGCGAAAGTTGACTAGTTCCCCTCTCCTTGAGAGTCCAGCCAAAAAATATATATCTTCAGTCGTTGGAGTCAACGACTATCCCTCAAGCATGAATGCCTCCGCATCCGAGTGCCAATAATCTATCAAGGCATTCAACAGCCTGGGTTGTGCCTGCATGAGTGGACACTGGAAGAACTTCAACAAACCATATTGAGCCAAGGCGGTTGATGGGTGTTATATATGCACTAAAAACACAGTAAAAACCCTCAATTAAATTGTCAACCCGGGGTAAGTAAACTTAGAGTTGTAGAAAAATATATGCCAAAGGTAGAAGGGCTGGTAGGAGTATAGTCTAACTAATGAAGGCAGCTATCTAAGGCTAATCTACTCAAGCAAACCTATATAATGAGAAAACCCTACTAAGCAACTTGAAACTAGGTAACCTAAGTACTTTTGGGCCAAGGATCGATGGATAGTCCTAAGAAAACAAGTAAAAACCCAATGTAAAGAAAACTACTTCATAATAAGAAGCAACAAGCAACTACAACAATAAGCAAATGACAAAAGTAAACTATTTATTTTAACTTGCCAACCTATATTCAACGAGTAACTACCCTATGAAAGAAAACAAATAAACAAGCAAGCAAAGACACCTAACTAACCTACTAAAACAAATAAACAAGTAAGAAAGGACACCTAACTAACCTACTAAAGCAAATAAACAAGTAAGCAAAGACAACTAACTGTTGCAAGCAATCAAATTAAAACTTCTCATTGAACAACTATCTAGCCTAAGAGGCAAGTGGACTAAATGATTAATGCAAAACTATTTCTAATGCATGAAAGGAAATCTATTTTATTGAAAGAAAGAAGAACTACCATTTAATTCCTAATATATAATGAGCAAACTACTATCTAATCTATCAAAGCAAAGTCTATCTATCCTACAGCAACAATAAAACTTTATTCTAATCTATGAAAACAAGAAACTATCTCTTCTAATCTACAAAAGCAAGAAACTATCTTTAATCTATGAAACACTCAAATATAATGCTGATGGTTATGTGAATGTCTTCGGTGTTAGATGATATCTCGGTGACACTTGACAACAAAGGACAATTCTAATGGTATAAGCTCAACACTAATCTCAATGGCAAAATGAAAGGTATGGATTAAGCAATCCAAGGAGAGTTTAGCCATGACAAAAATAATGTTAGATACCCTGCATATTCATGTATAAACCATCAATAACATAATGAGATCATCATTATACTTCTACACTATGTAAGCAAAACTAGATTCAACCATTAACTAAGAAATGTAATTGCATTTTAATTCTAGGAAAGGAAATTGCGTAAAATGAAACTATGCTATGTCTATTCTAACCATTCAAACTGCAATAAGGAAATGATAAAAAAAAAATATTAAGCTATGATATTGAAAAGTAAATTAACAATCTACATTAACCAACAACTAATTAAATGAGGTTTATATAAAACTAAAATAAGCAAGCTATAATAAAAAACTAGAATTAACTCTATCATTCTAACCTGCAAAAGAGAAGCAAAACAATTAAACTACAACAAACTAATTAACACAATAAAAATATGCATGTATAGGAAAATAAAGAGAGCAATTAAATTATGAAATGAATGAACAACACAGAAATAGTCACCAGACTGCTGGTGGCCCCCCCAGCAAGTCGTGGCTACTTCCTAAAAGCATACCACAAACTCAACAGGTCGAATTCACCATAGAAACTCAAAAATGCAGTTCTGGCATAATTTGGCAATGTAAAAAATCAAAAGAGAGTAAAAACGTATTTGTCCCTATCACACTGATGTATCTGATGCTTAACTTATGTCTGACCATCCTAGTGGTATTTATAATGTTTACAGGCCAAGTGGTCGACCATAGGAGGGTTGAACCACTTCTAAATTCATCAAATTACAATAAATAGTGCCCTAACTGATAAAACAGAGCGAGCCAATAATCGCCCTCTTGAACAATTGAAATTAAGTTGTCAGAAGCTCAGTAGCTGGAGGGGGAAAGCATGAACAAAACCCACGTTTCCCATTCAGCCATCACTGGCCGCCAATGCCATAACCTCCAAGTCACCCTCCATTTCTGTGCAATACAAAGTGATGGATAAAGTGTCGGATCGAGTGCCGGAATGAGTGTTGGAAGGAGTGCCAGATCGAGTGTCGGAAGCAGAAACGTAGTGCATTTTCGCCCTGTAACATAAAAAAACGTGAATCAGATCCTTGGAAGTGTAAAAACATGATGAATTATACTCAATACAATCATTAATCATGAATTATACGTACCTTATGTCGATCATGTTGTTTTATCATGAAATTCTTCAAAAAGCTCCTTTAAAATATGAAAAACACATATGTACATGCGGAAAAAGTGTATAATAACCATCATAAAAGTGATCATATCTTGGGCCCAACATTACCCGCACACTTATGATTTTGCAGGTCCCATTGAAAACAAAAAGAAGTTACCCCTCGTGACTAGGCTTGCTGAGGAGGATCATATTTAGAAGCTTCTCCCTCCTTTTGAAGACTTCTCCTTGTGCCTCTTATGTTGCTTCAATTGTGCTCTGAGGCTGCGGTTAGATTTAGTCATTTCATCAACCAACCGTTGAAGGGAGTTAACCTTTGCTTGAAGGACTGCATTGTCATGATGAAGGTGTGCGTCTACTGTCTTCCTCTCTTCCAGCTGTTGGAAAAACTGATGGTTTTCTTTTTGTATCTGCTCTATAGTTGGGACAGAATCGATGATCTCTAAGGAAGGCTTAGATCCTTTGAGGGATGTGGACAATCTATCGGTTTTGGGATCTAGAGTAGGCATGGGTGAAGTAGGAGTGATGGGAGATCGGTAAGGTGAGGTAGGTTCTGATTTTTTTTTCCTTAGTGGCTCTAATCCATCCGTAGAGACTTCCCTAGGTTTCTTTTGAGGGCTCTCAAGGTCGGAGGACACTTGGATAGGATCTGAAGTAGGTAGAGGTTTTGCATAAGGCTTGGTTCTTGTGCTCCAGGTACTCTTCCGAAAGGGTCCTTTACCAAATTGATTGGCTCCCCTCTTATTTGTGGGAATGATAAGAAAGTCTTGTTGCATTACTTCTTGGAGCTTCTTAGGTGTAGGATCAAGAGAAAGTGAAGGCATTGGGGGGTCAACAATAGGCTTCTTTTGGTCTTTTCTCTTGGTCTTTCTACTCGATGAAGAAGTAGGGATATCAACAAGATTTTGGTATTGTTCCAGCAAGGAGAGGGTTTGTGCAAAGGAGTTTGGAGCTCTTGGAGAGCGAGGCTTGGATGGAGAGATAGTTTTTAGGCTAAGTGGCTTTTTGCGAGTCTTAACTGTCAAGTGAGGGTTTGCAAATTGGTAGATACAGGCATCCCAAGTTTGCCCTTGTTTCTCTAACTCGGTTAGAACAAGGAGTTTGATCAAGCCATGGTGAAAGAGACTTTTATGGGGGTTAGTCACATTCTTCCTCACTTGAGAGGACATCTTCTCCAAGATTTTGAGAAAATAGAAGGGAAAGTTCAAGGGTTTGTTGAACAAAAAATGGGCGAACAATCTAAAATGAAAAGCTTTGAAAGTAGAGTATCTACCTTCACATGTAATTAACCTTGTGATGACGATGAGGGGGTTGATCAATTCTACCTTTATCCACTCTTTAGTGTAACCTTTTTCTCCTGAAATGCTCTCGAATGCGAGCTTAAACACCCTGTTGTAACTTGAGCATGGAAATTGGTGGTTTTTGAATCATCTATCTCCCATTCTTGGGAGCTTTGTTGCTGCAACAATGGACTCTTTTATGAATTCAAAGGTAAGAGACCCTACATGTGTTGTCTTACCATCGAAACTGACTGCAAATTGCATGGAGAGGCCGTCATCATGGCCCTGCAAGCTAGAAAAAAATGCCCCCTAGCCAACGCGCAAAAACACTTCTCTGCACTGTGCAAATTCGAGAATGGAAAACAAGTCTGCATAGGAGGAGAGTTTGTATCTCCTGGGCATTGTGACAGTGGTGGAACTCACCAAGCAAGGGAGAAATTGAGCCAAGCAGTGGGACAGATTGAGCACAGGCCGAATGCGTTTTGAGCAGAGGATGAGATGACAGAGGTTAGGTGAGATTTCTTAATGCAGAGGAGAGAAAATGGCAAGGGAAAATGGAGATAATGGTTTCCCAACCCGATTTTGGATGCATCTATAGTGGATTAGGTTACCCACAAGTGCGCACAATCTTCCATGTGTGGAGAATTCGAATTCTAAGGCTTGATTTTTGGGCAATGTAATGGTGCGTAATTAGATCAATGTCCAAGTCTTTTGACTTGGACATTTGATCATAAACATATGAAGCATCTTCAATCAATGTCTGCAACCAATTTAATTGAATGTAATTGATTTCCAGTTACCTGGAATCTAGGACAATTACTGGTATTCAATTCAATGGCACTTCATTCGGCACCTCGAATGGCATCTCATCCAACACCTCATACGGTACTTCATCCAATACCTCTGTGTTAAGTGCATTTTCACCTCTTATAATGGATAGCCTGCAAATTTGAAGTGTTTTTGACAACCACATTGGTTAATGAGTAGAGGCAGAATGCTTTATGCTCATTCAATCTTCTTGCATATGACATATAATGTCAAAATCCTACAATGAACAGGTTATATCAAACATAAAGATGTATTTTCAAACCTACAATATGCAGCTTGTAATGGAATATAACCAATAAAGAGTGGTCTGTTAAATAACAGATAAAGAGTGGTCTATTAAGCATGAGTTCAGTAATTTATAGCACACAGGAATTAAGCATATTTTTTTTTAAATAACACGACTATCAATGTAATAACATGTATCACGGTAATAATACAAAAATTATTGCAAAGACTTAATGCTCTAGGCAATGATCATTTGTCAGCTCATGAACCCCTCCCCCACACCTAAGTATTGTGAAACCTCACAATCAAAAGTATAGGAAACTAGTCAGTATCCCCCAATAGCCGAAGATTTACAGTATGTGAAGTGTAAAAATAAAATTTCACAGATTGTTCTGACGAGACAATTAGGAGATGGCCCCACCTATAGGATAAGAGATCCTATATATAGATAAGAAGAGGTAGGCAAGAGAGTTTCGAGATAGTCTTAGAGTTATTTCCCAATGGAAAGTTTATGGATTTCATTAACCTTAGTTTAACCACACATACTTCATGTCATCTTTGTCCGCAAGTAATGCCGTACATCAGGACAAGTTTAGATTTATTATTTATTTTTGTCAGATTACCATCCTCACTAGGTAGAATGCCCCGCTGCCAGCAAGCCTGTTCAGTACTCTGACGGGTTTACCCAGTCATACCATAGGCTAGTACCCGCTACCAGCAGACCTGTTCAGTATCCCGATGGGTTAGCCTCTTAAACCCTCAGAGATTGGCCCTCCATCTTTTAAGATTTTAGTATAAGATTGCTTATGCAAGAAGATGGGGGAACAGTCTCTGAAACAACTTTTTCTTTCTTTTTCTTTTTAATTGGGATGGTATTTATGTTAGAGGATGACTTTCTGTTATATTATTAGTGATTGTCCCGATGTAAGGGGTACTTAAGAGGACGTGGCCTATCTAAAGATATGATATAATCAAGCTATTTAGTGTGTAGTGGATGGTACCATTGAGAAAGAACATAAAGGTATCTCTAGGCTCAACTCACTTTCTTATTTTGTAATTATTATGATGTTTCCATGACTAACTGCTAATTAGACCTCCTTGTTACTCTTTGGTAAAGACACTTGACTCACTTACTCAAGTTTCTTGGAAAAACTATATGAGAGACCTCTAGGCTTGATAGTTATGGTATCACTTCCTTATATAGTGGTGAAGAGTTTCAAGAGCAACTGCTTTAGAATGCATTAAAAATTGATAATTTTTGCAAAACATGGCTAATTACAGTAAGTCAATATTCATTTGATGCTTTAGCAGACACAAAATTCAAGTATAACAATGTTTTGAAGAAAGATCCTTGAAATTGTGTACTCCAGGTGAAATAATTACTTACAGAAACCTCTAGAGTTGCCTTATTAAGAAAATTCAAAAACTATTTACATATGTACAGTAGGAAATTCAGAAATTTTTTTCAAGAACAAGGGGGAACTTCCCCATCTACTAAGGCCAATGCCCTATCAGCTGACATGACCTGTAGAAAATCCTCTATGGAAATGGGCTTATGATAAAATTTAAGTCGGTGTCCATTTACCACAAAGGAGACTTGTCCATCGTCAATTGTTTTAATTTTTACAGCTCCATTGTCATATACAGTGTCTACCTTGTAAGGGACCAACCAACGGGTGGTGAGTTTACCTTTGAAGGTTTTGAATTGGGAATCAAACAACAGGGCCCAATCACTAGGCTGGAAGTGCTTCTTTTTAATAAACTTGTCATGCCACTTGCTCCTCTGGTTTTGGACTAATATCGTCCGTTGGATGGAATCTTGCCTGATTTCATCCAACTCATTCAACTGTAGGGCTCATTTCTTCTGAGCCTCATCCAGGTTCAATTCTAATTCTGCAGCAATACGGAAGGTTCTTATTTGAAATTCTATAGGTAAAAGTACTTGTTTCCCGTACACTAGCTCATAAGGGGTATGCCCAGTGGTATTCCTCCAGGTAGTCTGATATGCCCACAAAGCATCTAGGAGCCTATCAACCCAATCCCGGTGATGCAAATGAACAGTATTGGTCAAGATGGCTTCCAAAACTTTGTTTGTGTATTCTACTTGACCATTGGCTTGTGGGTGGTATGGAGAAGATTTACGATGTTTAATCCCATATTTCTCTGTTATCTCTTTCATCATCTTGGAAGTGAATTGAGTGCCTTGGTCGGTAAAAAATTCACGAGGGACACCGAAGCGGGTAAATATGTCTTCATAGATGAATTCGACAATAGACTTCTCTGTGGCCCTGAATAGGGCTTTTGCCTCTACCCATTTGGTGACATAGTCCGTACAAACCAAGATACAGTTCTTCCTATGAGACATGGGTGAAATTGGTCCTACAAAGTCGAGGGCCCATTTTTCGAAGGGTTTTATCATAACTTGGGCATGCAAAGGCATTTTGTCAGCTGACGTAGGTGTACCTATCCTTTGGAAACTATCACAACTTCTCACATACTTGGAAACATATTTGAAAATTCTAGGCCAATAGTAACCTGAATGTAATACCTTATATGCTGTGTGTTTGTTAGAGAAATGGCCACCACATGGTCCATCATGACAACTTTGTAGTATTTCAGGTACCTCGTCCTCTCAGACACATCTACGAATAATCAAATCAGGACCTGTGCGAAAAATATTGTGACCAACCCAAGAGTAATTAGCACTCTGTGTAATAATTTTCCGCTTTTCATGAGGTGACAAATGAGACGGTGACCTCCTAGTAGCCAGATAGTTTGGCATATTCGCAAACCATGGGGTATTGACAGAGAGGGAAAAAATATGCTCATCTAGGAAACTATCATCTACAGGGATATCATCATCTTCATTTTTTATTTGAGAAATAAAGTCATCTACTACATTATCCTTTCCAAGTTGGTCGAGCACAGTGATATTAAATTCTTGCAGCAACAAGAGCCACCTAGTCACTTAGCCATTATTTATAGGTTTGTTCATGAGGAACCTAATGGTGGAATGATCGGTGTGTACAAATACTTCATAACCTATAATTTATTGATGAAACTTGTTAATAGCATGAACGAATACCAAGAATTCCTTCTTGGTGACTGTATAGTTCAACTCGGCAGGGGGCAAGTTCTTGCTTACAAAATAAATGGCATAGGACTGCTGCTCCTCTTTCTTCCCTAATACCCCTCCTATTACAGTGTCCAAGGCATCAGTGGATATATGAAATGGGAGAGTCCAATTGGGCCCTCTAAGAACTGGTGCCACAGACAACTTGGCTTTCAGGGTTTCGAAGGCAGTTTGACACTGCTCAGTCCAAACAAAATCAACATCTTTTATCAATAATCCAAACATAGGTGCAACAATCTTTGTAAAATTTTCAATAAACCGCCGGTAATATCCGACATATCTGAGAAATCTTCTCACCTCTTTCTGAGTCTTGGGGGGTGGAAGTCTAACAACAACTTCAATCTTTGCAGGATCAAATTTATCCCTTTAGATGAAACATGATGTCCTAGAACCACTCCTTCAGTTAAAAACATTTTGCGTTTCTCATGACTTAGAGATAGGTTCATTTCCTGGCATCTGATGAGGACTTTTTAAAGTTGTCTAAGGATTCTTGGTAAGTGTTTCCATAGACTGTGAATTCATCCATGTAGACCTCCACACAATCATGAATAAGATCGGCAAATATCCCTAATACTGCTTGTTGAAAAGTGGCAGGAAGACCCTATAGGCATAGGTGCCCCAAGGACAAGTAAAGGTAGTCTTTTCCTAGTCCTCGGGTGCTATAAGAATCTGATTGTACCCACTATACCCATATAGAAAGGAAAAATACTTCTTTCCAGACAAGGTATCTAGAACTTGGTCAATGAAAGGGAGAGGAAAGTA